>JARJED010168775.1:0-12995 GCA_030264515.1 Sepedophilus sp. GC000190 | reverse complement strand
GCGATTGATTAATGCCCAAAAACATCAAATGTGGATATCATTTAATGAAGAAATTGTTCCAAATAATGAAGAAAATTATGATCCCATTTTGGGATATTGCTGTTCTTGTAAATCAGGTGCAAGAACTGTAGGTGAGGTGAGTGTTCTCACATAACGGCAATTATTTGGTATTTAGGGTTTGCTGGCCACCAAATAAACCTTAGATATCCACCAATAACGATGTTAAATGCAGTGTCAATTTTGATTATTTTAGCACAAAAAAGTAAGCACTGAGCATATTAAATTGAATTTTCGTAAAGAAATTTTAATTTGTTAGATATTACAGCTAAAATTATTAATTAATGATGTTATATGAAAATTACAAAATTTCTCTCAATTTGAAAAAATCGTAAAAAATATTTTGAAATAAAATTTTACAATTTTGATTATTTTAGCATTTAAAAGCAAGCTTTGGGCACATTATATTAATTTTTCGTCAAGAAATATTGACTGGTTTCGATTTTATAGCTAAAATGATTGATTAATGATTTTATGTGAAAATTATAAAATTTATCAGAATTTCAAAAATTCGTAAAAAATATTTAGAAATTAAATTTTGCAATTTTGATTATTTTAGCATTAAAAATCAAGAATTCGACACATTATATTAATTTTTCGTCAAGAAATTTTGATTTGTTTCGAGTTAATAGCTAAAATGATTGATTAATGATTTTATGTGAAAATTAATAAAAAAAATCTAAATTTCAAAAATTCGTAAAAAATATTTTGAAATAAAATTTTGCAATTTTGATTATTTTAGCATAAAAAACAATATTTTTTGAGATTTTCAATAATTTTAAAAGACTTTTTTTAAGAAAAATTCAATGAATTTTTATGATTTTTGAAAATATATTACTGATATTTTAAATCAATTTTAATGATTTTCGAGGATTTTTTAGTGAACTAGTCATTTTTAATAGATTCCAATGATTTTTTAACTAACAACTTTACAGATTTTGAAAATTCGTAAATGATTTTTGTGGATTATTTTTAAAAAAAATTAATTTTCAATGTACTTCACATAATTTTTGAATATATATAATCGAATTTCACAAGATTTTATCGAGGTTTTCAACAATTTTCAATGAACTTTAAAGATGTGCGAAGATTTCTTAAAGATTTTCGATAATGTTCCAATCAATTTTGATAAAATCGAATGGTTTTTAAACAACCTTCAATAAATTTAAATTATTCTTTAACGATTTTCGAATATTTTAATTTAATGTTGAACATCATATATATATTTACTACGAAATTTGTTATCATTTGAGCAACAATAGGACTTACAATACAATTTAAAAAATTGTGGTGTGGCCTCCACGAGACTTTCTTTTACTATTAGTCTATTAACAATAGTCAAAAAAGACCAGAATTCAGACTTTTTGTAACGCTGGGGGTTCTCTTCATAAAAGTGTAGTTTTTTGTGTCGGAAAACATATGTCAAATCTGAGAAATTTAATAAAAATAATTAAAAGAAAAATAATCACTAAATTCCAAAATTAAATAATATTTTGCAAAATTAACTGAATTTATAAACATATTTTCATTAAAGCTCTCAGAAGGCAATTGACATCTTGTTCTTGCGACTGCCACTGAGCACTGTGTTACTATTGATGAAAATTAAATGTGAATTCCATAAATAATACTTCAAAGAAGAACTACATAATGTGATTTTAATACAAATCATAACAATGAACGAGTTAAATAAACCACAAAAAAAAGTAAAAACGAATTTTAATTATGTATTGAATGAAAACAGAATCGTTGAAAATGCGTACACAATCGTATTGTGGAATAATTCAATAAATTAATTAATTACACAGTCTGTGATTGCACACAATGAAATCAGGAACATTACGATTAATTATAAAACACGTGTGTTTTTGTATGTGGGGATAAATTTTTATTTCAGGCATTGTTTTATATGTGAAATAAATAGTAAAATCGTAGTACAATGAAGGTTTTTCATTTGATTTACGTTTTAAAATAAAACGTACTGCAAACAATAATAGCTAAAAATTTCATATTATTTTATTAATTATGTTGGTTGATTTTTTTTAAATATTATTTAGTTGTTACTGAAATTTACAACTCATAAACTGTTAAGTATATTAATTAATTAGATAAAAATGTCATTATAAGTGAAATAGTAGTAAAATGAGCTAAATTAAATTTTAAAGCATTTTCTTGGATCTATTTCCAAAAATAAAAATAATTGAAAATCATTTATATTTGTAAAAACTATTGAATTGCACAACAATGACTTTCGTCATGCACTGGCGCAGATCTTTTCAGAACTCATCGTAAAGGACCCCATACACTATCCGGACATCCTCTAAGAAAAATTGATCGGGTCGGCCTATCCGGATTCTGCCTAAATATCCCTTCAGCCATACACGATTCGGAAATCCTCTGAGGAAAAACTGTGGTGTATAGTGCAGTCTAGCTTTCAGTTCGCTGAGGGCAATTGACGCGAAAACAAGATTTTACAAAAACATGCAAATTAATGCGGAAAGACCTAATGTCGGTAGCCCTTTTGGTAATACCAAATAAATATATTTCTCTCTCTCTGTAAATTAATAAAACATCAATAAAAAAAAAATCATCAAATTTTACAAAAAAAATAAAAACTGTTTCTACATTTTTTTTTTAACTTTTATGTCTTTTATATACCATTGCAACCCATTTATTATTTAATAAAAAATATCAACTATGCCTGGTTTTTGTGCATTTTTTTGGCAAAATCTATTGTTGCTATTTTTGTAAAATATTGAATATTTTGAAGCACATTTTTTGTCAAAAATCGATGCTTCTTTATCCTGTCCCTATTTATAATAGATAAATTGTAATCATTAGCGGATTAAGTTTAATATGTTCACATTAACTTGTAAGTAAAATAATAAGTAAGTAATCTAACAAGCAATTGATCTGATGGATGCAATTTTCCAGAATGAAAAAAAAAACACGAGCAATAGATTTTTCTTGAAACCAAACTGACGAACTGAACTGACACACACCACATACACTCGAGTCGGACAGTACAGTTTCGGTCTGTTCAGTTATACGGAATTGCTTTTCTTCGTTTCATAAGGCCGCCAAATCCTAACAGTTTTCTACGAACACGCTGCGGATATACCGAAGGCCAGGACTGAACAGTTTTTCCTCAGGAGATTTCCGGATAGTATGTGGTGCCCTTAAAGGAATGTTTGTGGATTTTTCTTAATAGCGTCGAGTTACTTTGATTGTGAAACTGAGCACGTTAGAGTACTTTTCGATTTTACACTTAAATGGGTTCTCAAATTGATCGCAACATTTTGATTTGATTTTTGTTTTTGTGAAGTAATTTTTGTAGAATTTTCTAAATAGCGCCAATCGTCAAAAGCTGAAACTTACACAATGTCTTTAAATAGTCATAATTAATTTATTAGAATTGCAAATCATTTGAATCATTACATTCTCGGCTTCAAGGTGTGGCCAGACCGGCGCGATTTTCGGCGTATAGTGGCGACAGTGACTTTGACGCGAAAATGAAATTCAAATTTGTGGTTATGCCGAAACGTTTTTTCGCGTTTTAACAGTGTTTTAAATTTATCACAATTAATAGCGGCGACAGCATGGTGAAAACTAAAAAAAAACAAAACGTTTCGGTATTAGCACAAATTTAAATTTTATTTTCGCGCGAAAACGCTGCGCTGGTGCGATATCCGTCGAAAATCACGCCGGTCTGGCCGCACCTTAACTATGCTGACGATAATATTACGTCCGAAATAGCTGTACACAGTTGAAGAGATTAGCAAATTAAGGTGAAGATTATTGTAATGGAATAAATTGAAAATCCTCTATTTTTCGTTTTAGTTTGTCAGTTACTACTTTAACTATTCACTTATTAAAAATATAATGTATTTTTAAAATTTATATGAACAATTATGTTTTCATTTTGATTGATTATTTATTAGTAGATTAGACTCACTCACCACATACGTATGTTGTACTGCCACTATCATAATATATTCTTCTACGTTTTGATAATGTATGGCAGCAGAGCTTAAGAGTAAACATGTTCTGTTCTTTTTCCACTGAAGAAACGAATGCTTTAATATAAAAACGCAAACTGTGATGTGAAACGCAGGTTCTTGGGAGGGCATCGACTTACTCGACTTACTAGCAAAAACTTGGGACTGGCTCAGTTTTCTTATCATTACCGAATTATCGTTTCTATTTTCAATTATGACTTTGCGTTGATATTGCAAATGAGAGGTACTTTAAATACTTTCTGCAATAATCATAGGTGTATGGTTCATGAAATGAAATTGTATTTGGACAGAATTTGCATTATTTATCGATACAATCGAATGACTTCATGCGAAATGATCAAGCTTATTATACTACCTCTATAAATATTTTCCTATTACAGTGTATAGCTCTCGCACTTTAAGTTGAGCGGTCGAGATGGGGACAAACAATCGATAATTGAAGAAGCTATCCTTCCTCAGACAACAGCAAAACAAATAATGGAATGGAAACCAGGAAATAAAAGAAGAGTGGGAAGACCTAGGAGGACGTGGATAGAGGAAGTAATGGAGGACCTGAGGAGAATAGGAATCAGGGAATGGAAGGAAAATGCAATGGACAGAACGAAATTGAAAGAAATCGTGCGGAAGAAAGACAGGTGAAAAAGGAGCTGATCCAACCAAAGATAAATCTTTAAACCTTAATTGATGAGGTGGCGAAACTCAGGAATGAATAGAAACGCCCACATTTAATTATTTTATATCAAAATAGTTAGCATTTGCATTTAAGAAAGTAAAATTGCAACTGCAGATTGGACAGCGCCCCCGCTTGCCCTGCACATTTTCGAATCTGTAATCGCAATTTTGCATTCTTAAATGCCATTGTGGAGATATCATCTAAATAAAGCAGAAAATTTTGCAACTAGTCGCTCAGTTTGGGATATGTTTTGTCGTTGAACTTTTGTCGGCATGTTTTATTTTTATTTTTTATTCACTGAAATTCATTGAAAATTTATTGAAAAAGGTTTTTTTAAATCAGCAAAATCATATTTTCTCACAAAATTATCGAAAAATTACTGAAAATTCTTAAAAATCTTCAATTACCGAGTTTATTTTGTGTTCATTAATAACATTGGTGTTACAAGTTCTCCCATTTTAGGTAAGTTGAGCGGATTAGACGACAATAAACCATCGTAAGTTATAAACAGGTCAACTTATTTTGCAGCAGCTATAAAACAATTTAATTCAGATAGATTTTATTAATATAATTTGGGTAATTTAACGTTGTATGTTATCCGGCACAGTGAAATTTACATGTATAATAATTTACGTAGTTACTTACAGAGAAATGAATTAAAAGCAAATCAAAAATTAATGTCTCAGAAGTGACTCGAACATCCGACCTCCAGTTTCCGCAGAGTAACAGCGGCAAAAGCTGGAGGTCGGGGTTCGAGTCCTTTCCGAGACAATAATTTTTTATTTGCATTTAATTCATTGCTCTGTAGGTAACTACGTAAATTATTATACATGTACATTTTATTAATAGTTACAGCTGGTAGCTTTGACTTTCTATTGGGAACTGTATATCTGGTGGAAAAATCTACAAGTTCTATATGTATGCATATGAATACATTTTACTGCACATTTTTTTTTTATTATATTACTAACTATGGAAGTTGATGAATTCTCATCTCATTATCGTGGTAGGGAAAGGACATATTGATAAAATCATACCAAATCATAATGTAATATTTTATATTTTATGCTAGAAATTATGTTTCAGTGCAGAAAACTTAGAAAGAACTCACTACTTTATTTTGATGATTTCAAAAAATCAGTACTTGCGTTTGACTGTGTGGACATTATTATCCAACAATTAAACATTTTTGCAGATATAGGTCATACAAATCGTAGAGTACAATTTTTATTAAGTATTTTTTTAACATTTTTCACTCATTTTATAAAAAAAATCAATTATATTGTAGCTTTTTTATGAATTAAAAAAAGTTTTACCAAATTTTCAATAATAAAATTTAAATGGCGAAATGAATTTTCATGAATATTCAAAATTTCCTATTAAATTTTAACAATTTTCACGATTTTTTAAGAATATCAATAATCTCACTATTTGTTTTTTGCCCGGAAATATAATTCAAACAATTTTTTTCACAAAAACGGACCAACTTTCTGGTTTAATTTATTTTAAGAATGTTCGTAGATTATAAAACCTCTTTTTTTTTCGTTTTTAGAATTGTCAAAATTCTTAAAGAAAATTCAAGATATATATATATATACTAAATTATCACAAATTAAAAAAACCAAAGAGTTTCAAGAATTTCTAAACAATTTTAACTATTTTTTCTTAAAAAAAAAAAATCGTGAATCTTCAATAATTTTTAAAAGTTTCTTTACCACAGAATTTTCAAAAACAAAATGTTTGAAGGAATTGTATATTTTTTAATTTATAGAAAATAATCGTTATTTATAAAATTGCAAGGTTTTGTTTTAAAATTTTGCACGAATGAAAGACATCAATTGACATTGAATGAAATTTGCTCAAAATTCAATACAAATGTCATCAAAACTTGAATAAAAATCATAAAAATTCAATGAAAATGTTCTAAATAGATTTTTTAAACGAATTTCAATAATTCTCGACAACTCTGCGATATGAATGAAAATTGTTTTTTTTTTCAAAACTTCCAGAAATTCTAAAAAAACAACAAATTGGAAAAAATATATATTTTTTAATTAAAAAAAAAGCATTGTTATAATATTATATATAAGTAAGGAAAACAATTTAAACAGTTTTCTAAAAATTTCGTATTTTTTCAAAAAGAAATTCAAAATTTTTTAAGGAATAAAAAATAGAATTTAGAAAAGAACTCAAAATTTAATGATTTTCAATTTTTACTTCAACAATTTTGAAAAATTAAAGAAAAACAAATTTACAAAATTGCCGTAATTTTTCAAAAAGATTTTTTTTAAGAATTAAAAGAAAAATCTTACTTTTAAGACATTTTCAACAGATTTAAAAAAACATTATATGATATTTTTGAAATATTAGAAAAAAATTTTTTTTTTTACAAATTTGCAACATTCTTATACAGGGCAAGGTTATTTTTGGTGATTTTAAGATTTCTTTAATTTTTTCAATTTCTCCAAAATCGTATCAAAACTTTTTGATAGTTGCAAGAAATGAGGGTTTCTTTTTAAGAATTATTGGAAAAACTAAAACTGTATAACAAATGTGGTTATAAAAAAATGAGAGTTTTTTAATATCATAGACAATTCCTAAACAATCTTGAGATTTTTTTAAAATCTATTCCGTTAAGAAGTTTTTTTTATAAACTGTAAAATGTAAAAGAAAATAGTTGAAAATTTTTGAGAATATTTTGTAATTCTTGAGAATTGCTGTAAATTGCTGAAATTTTTAAAGAAAATTAAAGCAAAGTTCTTCAAAATCTTTGAAGATTGTTAAAAATAATTCTATTTCTGAATGATTTTTCAATTTTTTTAATTAAAAATAATTTCTGCAATTGATCAAAAAGTCAATGTAAATATTTCTTAAATTTCTTGAAATTGCATATAATATTCTTAAATGTTTTAAAAATATACTTTAGATCTTAAAAACATTATTTATAGTTTTGAAAATAGCAAGAAGCTATTGAAATAATTTTTAATTAATTTTTCAAAATTCTTGAATCCTTGTAAATTTTGATTGAATGTCTTTGAATTCTAGCAAATGTTTGTTAAACTGTCGAATTATTTGAATTTTCAACAATAATTGCACAAATGCATTGAAAATTATCGGTAACAATTTCGCACGATTTCGATAAAGAAGGTGGTACTGCTTGGCGACAAGTCCGAGCCCGAAGGGCGAGTGGCTGTTGCCTAAAGCAATACGACTGAGTTTGTCAAAAGAGTGCAAAATTGTTACTGATAATTTTCGATGCAGAAGAGGAATTTACTAGGCTATATCCCCACAAAAATATAAAAAAGCATGTGCTTTCATTCATTTTAATTTCTTGCCGTATACTGACGTTTGTATTTTTAATTTGACTTTAGTACAAAGTTACTATATTTATTACAATTAAATAGCCCAGCAATTTACTCTTAATAAGTTTTTCTGAAAAATTGCTCTAAAAGGCAGTTTACCTGAACAGGTACCCAAATCTCTTCAGGTAAATTACTTAATGGCCTGAACGAATTTCTTTACTCATCAAATAATGCTTGCCTGCAAAATTTCATTCAACAATTCTCAGTAATTTTCGAGAAAACAGTAAAAGCAAGTCTTGTGGGGACCACACCTCATTTTTAAAAATTAATTATGAAGCATTTGAATGATTTTGCAACAAATATCAAACAATTTTTTTTATATAATATCATTGAATTTTCGAGAAACTAGCACTAATTCTCTTTGTATTTCTAAGTATGTAAAGTTTTTTTTTAAAACCATGGAATAATTTTCCAAACCATTTAAGGATTTTTAAAAATTAAAACAAATTGGTTTTTTAATTTAACAATTTCAAAGATTTTTCGGGGAATTTTATGAATTTTCTTTATTTTTTCAACGATTTCTAGATCAGTTCAAGAATTTTTAAATATTTAAACAAATGTGGAGAAATTAGATTGATTTTCCAACAATTTTCAGACATTTTTTAAAAGAAATTTAGTTTAGGTTTAATTATTTTTTTCAAAAATTTCGTTGATTTGCTTCGATTTTTTAAAATAATTATCAGGAAGGAAGACTATTTGGTTTTTATTATGTGCTTTCAAACTCAATGAAATAAAAAAAAAATATTTTCAAAGATTTTAAAAAGAAATTTAATTTAATTTTAACAATTTTAAATAATTTTCGGAAAATCCAAAAATTTATCGTTAATTTATCGATGACTTCAAAAAGTGATTAGAGATTCAATTATTTTAATTAATATTTCAATAATTTCAGATATTTTGATTTTTTTATTGATTTGCATAGATTTTTTTATTTACCAAACTTTTTGTTATTATTTTTTTAAATTTTAGTAATTTTCTCTTTTTTTTGTAAAAACCACGGTCTGGAAACGAAGCCGTTTTTTCAGTGGTGGGGACTAGCACCTTTGGTGTCCAAATTAATTTCGATTTACGCCTCAAGGATCGTTTGGGCTGCATAAGACAATATCCCTATTGGCTCCTCAGCGTGCATGCTGTTTATTGATTTCGTACGATCACGTATGATTCGTTTACAAAAGAGTGACCCAGTGAGGAGCCAATAGGGAGATTGTCTTATAGACCCCCAGCGATCATTGTGGCGTAAATCGAAATTAATTTTTTTTACAATAAGCGAGTCAGTCCCCAACACCACCGTTTCCAGACCTGTATGTACGACCTTGGTTTTGATATATTTCTAGCATTTGTTTATCAGAAACTAAGCTCAAAACATACCTGATAGTTGAGGCTGACGTTGTGCTCCCACGTGTTCGATTAAGCTACTAGAGCGAGTCGCCCCTGTGCGAACTGTTCGGGGTTTAATGTATCTATAATCGAAAGCAGCTCATTTCAAAGAGCTTACAAATGTAATTTTTCTTCGCAATGATCCATTTCAAATATTTTCCTTCTACCACTAAAATGTGCGTTTATATGAAAACAAATATTGCCAGGTGAACATATGTAATTGTAATTGGTGTATATTTTAAGGATGGTAATATTTAACGCTCATTAGTTAGCAAATTATCACAAAATCCCCACAATGGTTTCGAAACAAGCGTTTCACATGTTTATTCATACATTTTCCATATTTCTCCCTTTTCCCCGTTTATTAACACTTTTATTATTCTAGTAATTTGAAATAACGCAAATAAAAGCAAAATTGCTTTATTTTAAATAAATATGCACAAATGGGCACACATAGAAGCGATAGGTACAGGTTGTCTCAAGATGTTTTGCAATCGTCGAAACGAGTTGACAAGGGAGTATTTGTAGGTTCGTGGTTCACACCACTCAGTCACCTTTGTAGCACTATTATAAATCATAACCGTGACTAAAAGAGTTTTGTGTTGCTAAGTTATTCCACTCCGACGATTGGAATATCGTATCCACGAGCAAAAGTGTGAAAAAGATAGTCGAAAATGCAAAATATACTACCTACAGAAATATGCACTAATATACATCGTGCATCAAAATTTGCAAAATTTGCAAGAAATATTTAAATATGCAAAAAATTCATATATGCATTTTGCATAAATACATTCTAGGTGCTACATATTAGGTATTACTTTAAGATATTTAATTGAAACATGTATTACAATTTATAATAGCAAATGAAACAAATTTCAAAGCCGAAAAATAATTATTGATTCAAGGACATTATAAACATGTTTTCTTATTGTCTATAATTTTTAGGTTTACTCCAGATTCTACCGAAAAATTCTTATTCAGTACAGTTAAGGAGACAATTAATTATCGAAAAGAAAATAACATCGTACGCCACGATTTCATTGATATGATGACAGACTTGAAAGCTAAAATCAACAATGAGAAAGAATTCAACTATGTGGACATCACAGCTCATGCTGGTAGCTTTTACATCGATGGGTTTGAAACAAGTTCTATAGTGATGTCTTACGCATTGTACGAACTTGCTGCTAACCAAGATATTCAAGAAAAGTTACACACAGAAATATCAGGAATTTTGAAGAAACATGACGGACAATTTACATACGAATCTGTCAATGAGATGGAATATTTAGATTGTGTGCTTAAAGGTATATTGAATATTTAAATTATTTATATAAATACATACATTTTGAATTTATGAGGATGAGTGTAGTTTAGGTTATATCTTTAGCTTTAAAACAATGAAGGTGCCAATCAAACTATTAAACAACATTTGTTTCTATTAGTTTCAAAACTCACTAAATTCATGTTTGTTCTGATTTAAATAGACACATAGATTCCTTACATAAACATCTATTGATTTGTAAACTCAAATTGTTTAAATTTCAATGATATTGTTGCTATGAATTGTATAAATTTTTCATGAATTCTGAATATAACAACTGAATTTAGCGAGTTTTATAACTAGAAGACGAAATTATCAATTATAAAACACATACCACACCATTTCAAGGAGTATCATAACTTAGAAACATACACCACAGTTACATTTTAAAATGTGTGAGGTCAATGTTAGAGTACTGATTTAAATGAATTTCACGTATTCTGGAAAAGAGCGCTCAAATGAGTTAAGCTTGCATTTCTGCTACAATAGTTTAATTAAAACTTTAAACTGTAAATTCTCACAGTTTTAAGTTGTGATATGTGAAGTTATTTTTAAATTTTGAGTTACATAACAGTTTTAGAAGATCTATTTGTTGAGAAGATCAGCGAACATATGGAACTTGGCAGCGTAACAAAGTTCCTTGCAAAAGAAAACATTTTTATCTAAAATCAAATTTTGATTTATCGATAGGTTAAAAAATCAATTCAAGATGACACGTGTAGAAACTAAAGCTAAAGAAGATGGCATTTAAAGATATCTATTATTTCGAATTAAGTTATTATATTTGAAACAAATTTTGCATGAAGTTCCTTGTCTACGGTTTTTTTTTTCAGATTGCTTATATTGATCAAAAGCTAAACAGAAAATATTTTTGTAAAAAAAAATGCGACAGATTTTTTTCCAAATAATCCAAGACTTCTGTCTATCACTGGACCTTATCATTAGACAGAAATCCACACAATAGGCATCGTTCTAGTTTGCAATAAAATGCTAAAAGCAATTATTTTATGGAAGTAAATTTATAGCAATAGTTTTTTTAAAGTTTTTATTACTGAAAATATAGCAACATTGTCAACTATATACGAACTGGCATTGGAAAAACAATTTAAAAGAAAAATCTACACATTAATATTAACAAAAATATTTTTGCTGTAGAAGAGAGGGAAAGGAAAACATGGATGTGAGACGACTATGTAAAATGCAAATTATGTGAAAAAGAGAATCACACATGGGAACACTTAGCAAATAAATGTGAAGAAGTAAGGGATGAATAGAAAAAATTACTGAAAGAGGCAAAGGACTGGATGAACGAAAACGGAAGGGGAATATAAGTAATCAGAAGAATAAGAGAGGAGAAGGAAAGGAGGAGAGAGGAAACGGAAGGAGAAGAAAGGAAGATACGCCACTAACGAAATGAAGGAGTAAGGGAAAGAAAAGGATTGACGGAATGGGAAAAGTTGGAAGAATGTGAAGTATTAATATTAGCAAAGATGTTATGTTAATGTATGAAGTAAATTCCAAAATAATGGACGTGTTATTATTATTAAAAGAAAAATCCACACATTAATATTAACAAAAATATTTTTGCTGCATTATAATTTGTCGGGTTCATAAGACGAATAAAGTTCAGCATAAAAACGATGACTATAGATTCCTACAAGTCATCTCCAGTTTATAGCCTTAACCTAGCTCCAATAGACTAATTTTTTTTATACAAAAACTTAGAAAAGAAAATATTTTTAGGGAAAACTTTTTAATTATAATGATGCATTCAAATAACAATATTTTACAGTTATCGAAATTATTTTCTAGAAAATTTAGCCGATGCCCGCACTTTTTGACCCTTCATGTTTCAAATTACAAGTAAATCGGTTAAGTCCGTTAAGCTGGATGTCGGTGAACGTAGAGATATTGGTAGAATCCCAAAACTATCATATTGACATCATAGTGGGACACGAAAAAGTCAAACTAATGAGTATATAGTATTTTTACATTATCATACAATAGTATGACAATATATTGTAATCGTGAAAAAAAAAAGTTTTTCGGAAATTGATGAAAATCGACCTTTTAGGGTCCCCTGAACACGTTTTGACTATTTACAAAAAATGTCTGTGTGTATGTGTGTGTATGTGTGTGTATGTGTATGTATTATTTTTGTCGCGCATTTTCTCAAAAACTAT
>JARJED010168518.1:0-10439 GCA_030264515.1 Sepedophilus sp. GC000190 | reverse complement strand
GCTATTCTTATTTTAGAAACAGCTGCTCTGAATAGTTCGGTCGAAGTACACTGGAACCACTCTCTCAGATTTCGTAGCCACGATGTGCGTCGTCGTCCAGTACTCTTCTTCCTTGAATTTTTCCCTGCATGATCAACTGCAGCAGTTGGTATTTCTGTCCTCTCATCACCATCCAGTAGCAGCCATCAATTCTGTGTACACCTTATACTGATCGCTTCCAAAACTCATTTAGACCTTGAATCTCAAAACTCTGGAATACCTTGAGTGTTTCCCAAATCATACAATCTCCAAATATTCAAATCTAGAGTCAACAAATACCTTGTATCCTTATTAAACTCTCAACCCAGTGCATTATATCCTCGGATATAAAAAAAGCCAGTGTAGCCATCGGGTTCAATCATAAAAAAATCTAAGGAAAGGGACATTTCATCCATCTTTACCAAGGTGACTTTTGTAAACAAACAACAATTAACCTTATAAAATTCCACAACTGAAATATTTAATGAAGAAATTATCATTTTTTTTTAAACGAATTTACACCTGTATGTCGACCAAATTCAACAAAGCAAATGAAATTCAATGAACTTTTGTAAAAAATAATACATTAAAAACTCAATCAAAATTTCGTTCAATTGGAACCAAATTGAATAAAAACTCATCAAATGCTACCACATTCTTCAGGAAGCTAATGATTTTTGTTTGTTAATTTTAGCAAAAAATGGTCATAAATAAATTTAATAATTATTATTTTATTGCACCTAAGTGTACAATTGCAGTAATTTCCTTAGTGGATTTAGAGAGCTACCACTGCATATCATAATCGCCTCCCACCCCCCTTTTTAACTTCGCAACAATTCTTCGAAAGCAATACATTTCCACCTTTACATGTTGTTTCGCCCTCTAAAGCTCTTTCCAAATATAATATCAATTTTTAAAGAGGCAGAATAATGCAAGAGAGCGAAGTTGATGCATGCAGGGCGATCAATCAAAATGGCAGCACAGGCGGAACAAGTCGGACGTTGCATTAAAGCGAGCAATAATTTCGCTACGGGTAAAGAGACGAGATGAGATGAGATGTTTGTGCGATCGATTTCGTAGCACACGTTATAGTTCTTACGTTGTACCTACAGCAAGAAAATATCCTGTGGGCGAGTAATATCATCATAGCAGTGCTAATTGTGCAGCATGCAAAACGTATATAATTTTCGTTTCGTTTGGGAAAGCGATTAGCGTGATTAGTATACGTTTAAGCTTTGTATGTCGTCGACGTGTTTAATTAGCGCGGGAGGCAGGGAGAGGAATGTTGGTTTTGCTCGTTGCGGATGTTTTGCTAGAGCGAATTATATGAATTTATGGGTTTCGTAATAATAAGAGGAAGTTTTAGTAGAGTTTAAAGTGCATCAATTTATGCTGTTAAAATTTTGAATATGTTAATTAATGGCTATTTCATAGTTCCAGAGTAGAAGTTTGAAAAGTGGCAATACTTTAGAAAGGAAAGTGATGAGTGAGGATAGACAGAGGTGTGGATTGTGCGAAAATGGAAGGAACATGAGGGCATTTGGAAAAAGAGTGCAAAGAGAAAGCAACGTTTAATGAGAGCATAAAGGAATTGATGAATTAAGATAATAGAGAATGGCTATAGAAATAATTAGGGAAGGCAAGGAAAATAAGAGAAGAAGCGAAGAGGAAATAATAGAAAAATATTGTAATTCAATGTAATAATAATATATACCGATTTTAAAGATATTTAACGAAAACCACGTAGCAATAGCTTCAACATATGATGCTAATGCCAATTTTGTATATATGCTACTAAATTGTTTTAGCATTGACACATAAAACCTGTATTTTTGTAACATATCGTTTACCACAATTTTGTAGCAAAACTCTATTTGATAGAATTTAGCACTTGCTTCCTTTGAAACATTCACTTACTCTGCAATGCCTGATGTTGGTTTTATATACCAATATATATTCTAATAAGGTGATTGATTTTTCACATGTTATGTGCTAGTTCAATTTAACATTTTCATTAGATTGAGACAAATTATTTGTTTTTGTACCACTTTTATTATTTAAGGGTGGCCGCGGTTTCAACTCTGCTCGAGTCACCCTTATATAATAAAAATGGTACAAAAACAAATAATTTGTCTCAATCTAATGAAAATATATATTCTATTGAAAACCTTGGTGCAGGAATCACCTAATTAACATTTTTGTTGTTGTTGCTTAAAACTCCTCAATTAACTCTGATTATTACCTCTAACCATAGAAGATTTATAACCCTAAATAAACTTTCTATGATTTGACATTGGATTCTTCTCAGTGTATTTTTTATATTAAAATCAAACTTATCCAAAACTGAATTTTATTTTTACCGTATTGCTGAACTAATATTTTTATATTTGTTACAGATAACCACTTCACATGTGACTGTCGCCTAAACTGGTTGCACAACTTGCGAAACGAAACCAAGAATCAGCACATCCGCAAAATGCTGGATGAGCTGATCTGCTATGTGGAAACAGATTTAGATCTGGACCTTGACAAGCACTTGCGCTCAAAATCGAAACCAGTAGATGACAACGCTTTCCCAATAAACGAAGAGGATGTGCTCTACGACGCTCAATACGATGTGGCGGCCGATAACAACTACAACAACTACGATCACCAACAAGACAGCTCCAACAACTTCGTCACTGAACCGGTCGACCCTACCCAGAGATTCTTCAGCCAAATCACCCACGACAATGAGGAATGCGAGGAAAAGAAAGAACCCACACAGGCCACAGTCAGGAAAAACATACACACACCATCCTATGCAGAGATCAATTCCGGATCAACCACAATAGACCTATCCCTCATACTCCTCACAGCTTTAGCTCTGCTAACGTAAACAGCAAAATACAAAAAGAAAGAATCATACTTTCAAAAAAGCCCCTGCATATCCACAAATAAAGAAAATATAACATACGCCCAAAAAAAAATACTAAAAAAAGTGATCCTGTCCATCACTAAAAATTACTAATTCTCATTTTTTCTTCAATGTACATACATGTTTGACTTAGTGTATTTTTGAATGGCTGTTATAATTAATGAAAAAAAAAACAAAAGAATTCAATTTATTAAATGTAGTAAGAAGATAAAAACACACGTCCCCTCAAATCTCTATCTCTATCTCTCCTTTAAACGAAGCAATTTTTGTACATATTTAATTAATATCCCCTGCTCTATAAAAAAAAAACTCCCCCACTAATCCCCCCTCTATCACACACACAGAGAAAATAATGAACTCACACACGTAATACATCACATAGCCTAAACTCATCTGCAAGAAAATAAGAAGATAAAAAAACATAGCATGTAAGGATTTGTAAAATATAAAAGATTAGCAAATAAGTGTATTTTTTAAAAGTAATTATTCAAAACAAAAATAAAAAAATAAAAAACAAAATAAGCGATATTATATATATATGACTATTGATGCACTTTGTCATTTAATATAAAATGAAAATTATTGAAAAACTGAAGGAGAAGAAGAAGGAAAATTTATACAAGAATTTGGGGTGAGGGTTATATTTTTTTGGTTATTAATTTTTTATTTACGACGATGGGGGGCGGGCGCCTATTTTAGATGATAAAAATTGGAAGGGTGGCAAAAAAGGAGATGATGAATAAATTGTGATCATGAATATTTTGTATATTTATAGATACTATTAGTTTCATTTTTTGTGTTGCGAAAATAATAATGAAAAAAAGAAAAGGAATGTTAATTATTGATGAAACATTGCTAAGAGAAGCAGAAAATTTATATATTACCATCTCTTCTTAAATGTATATTAATGTTATAATTATTTCATGCTCATCTTGATTTTGAATGAACTACAGTCAAAGTCAGTTTTGAAATTGAAAATGTTAACGAGGAATTAATTACTGCACTAACTTATATGCACATTTGGAGCTAGCAGAGAAACGCTGGACTTTTGTTCTTGAAAGTCGTAACACGATTTGACTCGCGACTCCTCTCTCGCTCTAGCGTAAGTCTTGTGGTCCCCATGCAT
The DNA here is from genome assembly GCA_030264515.1 of Sepedophilus sp. GC000190. NCBI lineage: Eukaryota > Metazoa > Arthropoda > Insecta > Coleoptera > Staphylinidae > Sepedophilus > Sepedophilus sp. GC000190. The sequence goes on along the minus strand of JARJED010168518.1, from coordinate 6,378 downwards.
GGGACCGTTGGGGCTAGTCGCAAATATTCGGGATATTAAAGTGCCCTAAAACGGGGAACTTTACACAACATTTATCGCATAAATTATTAAGGATGATAATTATAAGATTATTATATAAGTTGCTATTAAGTGAAGCGGAATGAATTATTATTATGGCGAGGGTTGGCTAAAGTTGGCGAAGATCCGGATGAAAGGCGATGAACACACGCACATACAAGCCAGGATCGAATTCTCATCGTCAAAAGAGAGGGAAAGTTTTCCACAAAAGGGGACGGGACGGGACGGATAAGTTTGATTCTGATATTAAATTTTCGGTTGATATTTACTTGAAATGTAAATTTTCATAAGTAGGACATAGTCGACTGAATTTGCATGACTGAATTTAGAAGACTGTTGCCTTGAAAATGCAATAATGCTCTAAATTTTTTTTTAGCTTGAGAATATATAGCAATGCTCAACACTGCAGTAATGTTGAAAGTTACAACCTTGAGAATGCAGTAATGCTCAATAATATGACCTTCAAAATACAAAATTGCAGTAATTAACAAGATTGCTTTCTTAAGAATAAAATAACGCACGTAATGCAGTTTTGAGAAAGCACTAATGCTCGAAATTACGTTTTTAATAATGCAGCAAAATACATTAATGCAGTAATGCACAAGACCATTGCTTTAAAATGCAGTAATGCTAAAAATTGCGGTAATGATGAAAATTGCAGTTTAGAGAATTCAGTAATGATCAATAATGTAGTCTTGAAAATGCAATAATATACAACACTGCACTAATGCTGAAAATTGCACTCTTGAGAATACAGTAAAGGTCAATATTATAGTCTTCAAAATACATGAATGCAGAAATGCATAAGGCTGTTGTTTTGATAATGCATTAGTGTTGAAAATTGTAGCCTTGACAAATTACAGAACTACACTTTTGACAATGCAGTAATGCTAAATATTCTAATCTTGGGAATAAAGTAAGACACAACATTGCAGTCTTTTGTAAATGATGAAAATTATAATATTGAGAAAACAGTAATGCTCAATATTGTAGTCCTGACAACACTGCAGTAATAGTGGAAATTATACTCTTCAGAATGCAATAATACTAAATACTGTAGTCTTCAAAATAAAGTAATGCAGTAATATACAAGATTGTTGGTTTGAGAATGCAGTTGTGCTGAAAATTGTAACTTTGAGATTATAGTAATGTACAGGACAACACTTTTGGCAATGCAGTAATGATTAATGTTGTAACCTTGGGAATAAAGTAAGACACAACATTGAAGTCTTCTGAGAATGATGAAAATTATAATATTGAGAAAACAGTAATACTCAATATTGTAGTCTTGACAACACTGCAGTAATAGTGGAAATTATACTCTTCAGAATGCAATAATACTAAATATTATAGTCTTCAAAATACCGTAATGCAATAATGTACAAGATTGTTGTTTTGAGAATGCAGTAGTGCTGAAAATTGTAGCCTTGAGATTGCTGTAATGTACATGACAACACTCTTGACAATGCAGTAATGATTAATACTGTAATCTTAGGAATAAAGTAAGACACAACCTTGCAGTCTTTTGAGAATTATAATATTGAGAAAACAGTAATGCTCAATATTGTAGTCTTGACAACACTGCAGTCTAGAAAATTTAGTAATGCTCTAGACTACAATTTTGAGAATACAGTAATGCTTAAAACTAAACTCTTTAGAATGCGGGGTTCAATAAAAAAATTCTAATTAGAAAATATATCATAAATATGTCAACAAAAAATGTCAATTATAAAATTTACATATTTTTCATAATTGAATTAATTAAAATCCATTTTTGTAGAAAATTACTCAAACTTTTATTTTAAAAATCAACTCAAAATTAATATAACATTAATAAATAATTTGATAAAGTAACATTCAGTTAGTCGTAGTAATACTTCTGTTATGATTGCAAAATTTAAGAAGAGATTGTAATATATACATAATATGTAAAAAAAGATTAATTGCATTGATTTGCAAAAAAAATAAATACGATTAGAGATTTTACAAAAAGAAAGAAAAAAGTTATGAAATATTTAAAAATAATTAGAACTGATTTTTATCGCAAATGAATATTATTTTTTTGTATAAAGTATATATTTAAATAATTTCTAATTGAAGATTTGCATTGAGTGTTTTATTTAAATAAATGTAATTATAATAGATATAATTTTAATACGGCCTCCTAATTGCTAGTGTTATACTTAGTGGGGAGGTGATGAAAAATGGAGTGCGGATAATACGATGGATGAAGAAATGATTTGCATTCCTGCAGGAGGTGATGTGTGTAATGATGATGATGTATGTATACGGAGGATTAATTAATTGTAATATAAACATCAACATTTACATTTAAATTTATTAACATTGTTGTTCATATTTCTATTTATAAAGTCAATTGAATCAACTCGAATTTAAAAAAATATTAAATAGTTTTGGAATTCCCCTTCAACTATTTTAGATATGAATGTAGACTTCCACATCCGGAGTTTCGAAATACATGGTTGTGTAAATTTTGACTTAATTGTCGACGTTTCGCTGACTTTGCAGTCAGCTTCATCAGGACTCGGAAATTCAACTGACACTGAAACGGCCAGTGTTGTTTTGCGTATCTATCGAAGATTAACAGGTGATTTGGGCGGTGGGGGATCATTGCTGGAAACAGGTCATTCTTTCCCCACCGCCCATCCCACCTGCTAACCCTCGCTAGATACGCAAAACAACACTGGCCGTTTCAGTGTCAGTTGAATGTCCGAGTCCTGATGAAGCTGATTGCAATGTCAGCGAAACAGTTAAGTCAAAATTTACACAACAAAAATCCGGGAAAATACCATGTATTTTCAACTAATTTATTTATAATTTAGAATTACTCAATTCAACCAAAATTCGATCAAATTTGATCAAAATTTAATTACTTTATGTAAAATTTATAAAAAACGACATTTTAATAAAATTCAACATTTCTTTTTATAAATTTCATTAAAATTGTTGAAGCATGATCAAAGTTCTATGTACATTTTCAACAGGATAATCAATATTAAAGTAAAATTGATGAAGCTTCAACTACTAAATGATTTTTTATGTAGAGTCAATGAAAATGTTTTTTTTTGTGAATTTTGAAGAAATTGATTGACATTTTGTTGAAATTTAATATTTTGTTATTAATGTCAAAATCAGAATTCAATTAAGATTTATCAAAAATTCATGAAATAGGATCACAATTCAATTTTTTTTTTATCACAATTCATTGAGATTTTACAAAAATCATCGATTTTTTTAGAAAATTATAAAATTATTCAAAATTAAGTCATAGTTTTTTTTTGCAAAAGCTCATTTGAATTTTGTAGAAAATTGCTTATTTTTTAAGTATCATGTTTTTGATGAACTTCAAATCAAATCAAATTCAATCAAATTTGTTCTAAGCATCTCGTCCGTTTTTAACATATTTTCAAACAAATTTTACGTTTGTTAGAAACAAGTTTCATTTTGAATTTCAACAAATTACATTTGTATCTTAATTACAAATTAAAAAAACTTTGTGGCTTTACAAAGCTTGTGGACTAGATTTCTTAAATAATTTTTATGATTTCTCAATAAATTTCTATATTTATCGGTTTTCATTAATTCGTAGACTTTTCATTATTTTTTAAAAGGTATTCCTAAACCCCCCACACATACGCCGACCAGACCACCGACCATTTCAAAGATATTTCAGTAATTTTCAATGAATTTCAAAGATCTCTATTGATATAAATAATTAATCAATTTTAATGATTTTTTAGCAAATCGTGACGATTTGTGTATTTTTATTTAATTAATTTTTACTATATTTTCAGTAAATTTCAATAGACCGTCAATATTTTTGTCAATTTTCACGTAGTTTTAAATAATTTCAATGATTTTCTAGGATTTTAATAAAAATAAAAAATAAATTAAAGTGAAAATGGTGATTTTTTTGATATTATAAGGGACTTTTTTTACCCTATAAAAAAGTTCAAATACAATGGTCGGTGGTTGTGTTCTTTGATGTTGTAGGACTCTCGGGCAGGCTGAGTCGTCCGACCACCGCTTCTCATCATCGATGAGAAGCAAGACACCGATAGTTAGACACATTTTTTTTCTTTAAAGCAAGGGAGGCATAATGATAACAAGCTCCTTTGCTCGCGAATTTAGATACAACACTGGTCTAATGTGCGAGATCCGAGACTATTTAGTCGATGGTTCGGTTCGTTAGTGAGTAGACTTGCCACGACCACCGACAGTTCGCCCAAACTGTTTGGTCGGTGGTCTGGTCGGCGTATGTGTAGGGGGCATTAGTCTTCAAACAAACAAAAAATATAGTTTTAAAGACGATTAATTAATTATTAACGTTTATTGTTTAAAAAAAAAATTTAATAATTAATTTAATTAAATTTCGACAATGTTTAGAGAAATTAAACTAATTTTCTGCAAAATATAGAAAAACAATTCATTTTGATATATAGCATTTTTTGTGAATTTCAATCAAAATTCAATTATATTTCCTGACAATTTTATAATTTTTAGAGAAATTTAATCAAATCTCAATTATGTAAGGTAACAATAATTATTGAAATTGATAGAAATTTCGACGATTTTTAGATAAATCCAGTAACAATTTGAATTCCTAAACATAATTAAAATAAAGATCAAAAATTTCATCAATATTTGAAGGACAAGATAAATCAATTAATCTATTATTAATTATTTTAACTATAGGGGATCTTAAACGTAAAGGTGTTTTTATTAATTTTGTCGCGTTTTATAAAATCAGTAATTTTTACTACTAATAGATTCATATGTAAAAAAGTGAAATTCATTCAAAATTTAATTAATTGATTAAATTTATCAATTTGTAGAGAAATTAGATCGAAATTTTATGCATTACAACAAAATGCAACGAAATTGAGAGAAATTTCAAGTAATTGTGGACAAAAATCAATGGCAATTTAACTACGTTTCCCAAAATTTAATAAAGTTTACTCAAAATCTGCAAAAATTTCATCAAAATAACGATTTAAAAAAATGCACAAAATAAAGTTTAATAAAATTTCCTTGAACCTAGGACAACTAGAGAAATTTAATTAATTTTTTTTAACATTTTGAAAAATTCAATAAGAATGCTAAGAAATTTAATAAAATATTATTATGAAATTGAAACCAGAAATCATAAAAATTTGACGATTTGTAAATAAATTAATTTTTTCTAATATAGAGAGAGAAAATAGTATTTAATATGCAAATTTCCTTTACAAAAATCTACACAAATGGCTATGGACCTTCGGTTCTTCCGCCTGTGCGTGTTATTTACATTTTTATAAAACAAAAAATTTATATTCCCACAAAATACTTATAAGTTCCAAGATACATCTGTATATATAAAAAAAAAGAGACCAAAATTACATTCAGATCTTTTGTTTAAATATATTAAATATATTAATAGAAAAAAATCCCTCTCTTAGAATTTCATTTGTTATAATAAAATAATAAGTTTAATTTTTTCATATTTTCTTTTAATTTAAATAAATTTAAATAACAATTCAATAATTTATAATAAAATTCAACAAAATTTCATGAACATCTAATTACTTGTAGAGAAATACAATCAAAATTAAATGATTTGATACAAAATTCAATGAAATTTAAAAATTAAATGATTTTGCACTAAATTCAATGAAAAACAAATTTAAGCAAAATGATTTTATTTTAAATTCAATGGAATTTATTAAAATTTCTACGAATTTTAGCGAAAGTCGATAATTATTTTGGAAAATTTATTGAGATTCAGTAAAATTGATAGAAATTTCATCAATATTTGACGATTTATAGAGACATTTAACAAAAAATCTAATATTTGAGACAAAATAAAAAATTTCTATTAATATTTTTTTAATTAATTTTTAAATATTACGTTCAAATTGTAAATAAATATCAAAATGTAGCGAATCTAAGAGCAAAAATAAAAAACAAAAACATTAATCGAATTTTAATGATTTAAGGAACAATTAAATAAAATTGAATAATAATATTTTCAGAAATTTTTTTTTTATTATTTTCTCCTAAATTGAATGAAAATTTAATAAAACTAAAAAGATAAGACGATTTGTAGAGAAATTCAATAATTTCGCCGAAAGTTCAATGGAATCAAGGAATTTCATAATTTAAAAAAAAAAAAATTTAAAGAAATTTTACAAAATATAATTAGCAATTAATTCATTTATAACAACTGATGTTTTTTTTTGAGGAAACTGAAAAAAATGTCGGTAATATTTAGTAACATTGAATTGCAATATACTTATAGCAAAATTTAAAAAAAAAATTAAA
>JARJED010168197.1:0-12983 GCA_030264515.1 Sepedophilus sp. GC000190 | reverse complement strand
CACCTTCGGGGGAACCAGTAGTGCGATTGAAAAGATCTCTAGGTTGAAGGCCAGGTACGCAAACAGATCGATAAATGGGGATAACCCTATCGCCCGAGAGATGCCCGTGTCTCCTTGGCTCGTGCCTGGAAGGAACGTCCTGTCAAGAAAGCCTGCCAGAAAGCTACGCCACCCGCCAGCAGTAGTCCTATCCAGAATGGAGGACCCGTCAGAGGAGGTCGAGGCACTCTTGGACAACGTCCCCTAATCTTGCGCTAATCTCAATCATCCCCAAACCCCTGCCCAAATGAATATTTAAGTTAATATAAGTCGAATATTTAAGAAAGATTGTAATGTAATATTTAGATTCACTACTAGGAGTAAGTTTTCTGGGATTCCTCACTCACTAACAAACCAATAAATTCTTAAAAAAACAAAGGGCTGAAGTAGACTGAAACAGTCTATTAGCAGTCCAAATTTTTAAAATCTCCCCACAAAATGTAAAATTTTAAAAACTATTTAAATAAACGTTGTTTGAATTGAATAATTATACGCCGGTCTCTTAATGGATTTTTCTCATTTCTCAGGAGCAAATCGGACTCTGTTGGCCTTGTTGTTGTCTGAGAACTCGAGATGGACTGGTTAATTTCCACCTAGTAGTGAAGCCAAAGGTGGGGGGGGGGCGATGGGGCGATCACCCAACCCTTCTGAGAGTTTTTTTCTGTGAAATTTAAAGATATCGTTCCTTGTCAAATTAAAAATAATTAAATAAATATTTAGTATTTCATCGGTTGTTTTAACCTAGCAGTTATGACTTCGAGAAACTAAAAAAAAGGTAATTTCCCTCCTCCCGAGAGATTTTGTGGATCCGCCAGTGTTTCCACACCTTTCCGAGTTTTCTGAGATGAAGTTCTCAGCCAGTATTCTAGTAGTGCAACTTTCCTCCACTTTCACAGCGACCAGAAGGTCCTGGTTATCAAAATCCGAAGATCGATCTCTTCCCGACTTGTCGTCTAAGTTGGCATTACCAGCTTTGAAGCGAACAAACCACCCTGGGCATGCCCTTTCGCTAATCGTATTTGTGCCGAAAATATCGTTGAGATCGCGAAATTACTATTTCAAAAATTATATTATGCCAAATGTTAATTAAATGTTAAATTCAATTAACAGAACGACAAAATAAAAACGGCAGATAATTATGCATCAACCTAATATAATCCGATTTTTTATTCCTTGGCGACCTTATATTTTAATCACTTTGGTCAAAATTGATTTATATATGTCTATGTAAATGCAAAATCTCAATTATTCATCATATTCTTTATATAATAAAGTGTTGCCGAAGTGTACACAAAATTGATTTAAAACATAAAAATCTATTTAAAAAGGCATCACTGCCTGTAGTTTCCGATCTGAAAATTTTTCACAAGATCAGAGAATATAATGAAAAATACAAGATTATTAATAAAAATGCCCTAAAAGATGCTTGGGATGCTAAATTTATTAAAAACTGCAACCCACAAGCTAATTGATATTTCGTATTGGAAATGTGGAGACTTTTCTTTTTGCCATTGCATTAATAAAGGACCTACACATCAGAACGATAATTTTTAGTTGACCAAAGAAGAAGGAAGGATATGGAAAAAAATTGAACGAAGATTACATGAGTTTGAAAAACTAGAAGAGTATAAAGAGCAAATGCGTCAAAATCAGACAATTAATACAGTAGAAACAGGATAAGTTCAGGTGATATTGAAGACAAAGTAGTAACTCCGCATCTTCGTCAATTTCTAGTAACAATAACTTTAACATTTCTTTAAATGTTGTCCTATCTTCATCGGGGATAGTCTGAAAATCGCAAGCGAGAATAAAAGTGCCACATTTAGCTAACGAACAGATATACTCGACAGTAAGCAACAATTAAAGTAAGTTCTGTTCTTCAAGATATTGAGATTGTTACTAATTAAGATCCATTGAAGTCATCGATATGAGCAAAATAAGACGAAAACGTAAGAAATGCCGCCAAGAACTGCAAGATAATTGTCATGCAAATATTGAAGTAAGCGGAATATTTGCTTTCATGGAAGGAAATATAAAAGTTGGCATAAAGCATCACAGATTTTGTTACTGAATAGCACATTGTTTTGATTTCACAGCCATAAATGTAGGAACACACTAAGCAAACATTGTTGAACAACTGTTGGCGAACTTAAATGAACTAGATACACACTTCCTTTGAAGTACCACCTCGAGAGCGAACATACTACAACAGCGGCGCAACTGTTGAACAACACGTACACAATGTGCGAACTCTTATGTTGTCCAGCAGTTGTTCAACAATGTTTGCTCAGTGTGTTCCCAGCTTAAGATAAGTATTTGGAACACATTACTCCAATATCAGGAAAAGCTAACTGCATTCATGAAATTAATTAAAGCAACCATATTAAACTTTCTAGTTGCCGAATTAGAAAGTAATTTAAAAAAAATATTATGAAACCGTGGTAAACACTGGAATATAGAACGACGTTACAACACTGCTTGAAAATGTTATATGAAACCAGTTCATTGGTTCATTTGTTTATTACATTGTAATGAGTTGCCTCTACGTCACTTAATGGGTCACGTAGATGGTAAAACTAATGGCCCAATGTCATTGGAAAAGCTCTCGCCAAACGTGAAAATATGCCCGTAGTGATTTTCGATCAGAAACATGCAGATCTGTTTCAGGTTACATTGAACATTTTAAAAAGTATCTTTACGATATGTGCTCAGCAATTTCTGAAGACAAAGTTTCCTTTGATTTGACTCAAAGACAACCAGAAAAATGGCACATTAAAGGTGGTTAACAACAGCAAATAGGATTTTTAGATTATACATTATATAGCAACAGAGAAATCTTCAAAAGAACTACTGGTTCTAACACGGTACATTGATGGAGTTTATGCATTTAGTTTGGGTACAGGCAGCCCAAACATAATTTGATTATTATCAGGGAATCACGGTATATACCAAATGAACTAAAAGCAATAGTAGATCCGAGTTATTGAACGTAATGCATAGTTTGGTCACCCAGAAAACATTTCAATAGCCATGTTAGCTGATAGCCGAAAGTACGTTCGTGAATTGGGTTTGAGACGAATATTGAAATATAGACCTCAAGACAAGGTCAAGAAATACCACAGTTCGAAGTACTTCAATTGAACTTCGAAGCTCAAGACACTATTGATTTAATCGATTGAATGTCAGTTACTAAGACGGAGCCACCGTTAACCAAAGAAAAGTCAGCCGAAATACTAGTTATCGGAGAAAACAATTTTATCACTTGTGAGCAAGTTTGCGCTATATTTTGTCGTGTAATTTTTGTCGGTATGCTATATAAGGTCTGTTCCAGCAACCTGTCCCTGACTATCCGTGAGTGTACGGAGTATGCGGAGTACGTATTTCATTACGAAATATGGTTACTGCACAGGCCTCTGACAGTCCGCGACCTTTAGGGACTGTCGATGGAACATACCTATAACGTATTGAAAAACATATAAATTCTATTATAATTGCTGATTTTTTGTATTTATTAATTATCAGTAAATTATCGAAAAATAACTGAAAATTCTTCAAAAATTGACAATTGTTGGGTTTGTTTGTGTTTATTAATAAAATCGGTTTGACAGTTCTCGCAATTTTAGCTGATAGTTCTAGATGTGGACAAACAATCATAAATCGGTCAACTCATTTTGTGGGATCTATGAAATTAATCAAATTTCTCGAAATTTAATTTTTCTTAATCATTTTTTGGATTTGTAAAAATAGGATTAAATTTCAGTGGAACTTTATAGATACGGTTTTATAAAATTTTTATGAAAATCATAAAATTGTGAAACTGCATTGAATTTCTACAGAAATCACTAAATTTTATATTTTCTTTCGGAAAATGTTTGTCATTGTAAATTTTATTAAGTGTCTACAGATATTGATGAATTCTTTTTTCTATGAAATTTCTTAAAAAAAATATTCTACGTTCTAGCATTCTCAATTCAAGGAAAATCTATTCAGTAGAAAACAAAGCTCTAAATTAACGTTGTAGTTAACTAGTACAATTGCGATAAGCTCAACTGACGAGGGGTATAACCCTGAAAATTAATTACTGAAGTGTCTAGTTTAGCTTAACGTTCATTTAGAGGTTTGTTTTCTATTAAATAGATTTTTTCTTGAATTGTGAATGCTATAAGAATTTCTCGGAATATTTGATGGACAGGAATTCGCTTATTAACAAAGTGACCTACGTGGTATATATTGCCAAGGTAGTAGCTGTTTTTTGAGTTAATTTGGTTATTTATGGGTAGAATCTTACACATTACAAAATATCTGTTTCTATTATTTATAAATGGTTCTATCAAGTAAATAATTGTCCTTTATATATTCTCAGTAATTCCTTTTTGAACATCATTTTTTCAATGATCTTCAACGAATATCACAAATTTTAAACGATAAACAAGAAACTTCGATGGCCAAATGCTAATGTTTTTTTACTGATTTTTGATGATTTTGTAAAGTAACTTTCAAGATTTCTCAATAAATTTTAATAATTTTAATTGTAATCCTTGTTATTCTATAGAATTTTGATAACTAAATTTTTAATTGTAATAATTGAATATTTCATTTATTTTTATCACAATCATTCAATTTAATTGACATTTCATTAAGTTTCTCTGAAATCCTTTTTTTAGTGGAATTTTATTGGATTTTTGTAAAAACATTCGAATTTTGGTAAAGAAGTTTTTGAATTTTAATGTAACTTTTTAATTTTAATCAAATTTCATTAATTTCTGTAAAAATTATCTATTCTTGATGACATTCCATTTAAATTTTGTAGTTATGTAAACATATAGAGACAAGCCTTAATTAAATTGATTTTCAGTTTTAATGGTTTTTACGTTTTTGTAAATATCATAATTGATTTCAGTAGAATTTCAATAATAATTTTGTCAAATACTTCATTGAGTTTCTGTAAAATCAATAATTCGAATACTATATTGAATGTTTGCACAATTTCTTTGAATTTTAACAAATTATATTTAAATTGCTATAATAATGGAAATTTTATTAAATCCGTATATAAAGTTTTGAATCTAATTGAAATGTTATTGATTCATTAACATATATTAAATCTCATTGAATTGTGCAATACAAATTATGTTAGCAATCCAAACGATATTTTAAAAATCTTACAGTACTTAATTAAAATAAAATGAAAAAAAACTTAAATATTTTTAATATTACAAAAAAACTTAATTTTATAATTAAAGTACTGGCTTTGAGTATTATAATACCTTCCAAAAACTCAGTTTTTTTAATATTGATTTAAAAAAATCGGATTTTGGAAAATATTAGATTTTTTTTGTTTGTATTCGATTTCATCATCAACAAAAAAAGGGTTAATTATTTCATGTTTAAATTTACAATATGACCCTTTGCCTAAAACGTTTGCCCTCCCCTGGCTTAGCCTCTGAAATAAGTGCTCGGTTGGTGAGGTTCTTGCGGCGCTTCGTTAATTTAGAAACTCCTATCGCGCGGAAATTTCAGTTCGTCCGTTTCATTTTCAGTGCGTAGGTTTTCCGTTTTATGTATCAACAAGAAGTTTGGGTGATGTCCAAAACAGATATGGGATAAAATTGCTGCAGACATCTGAGGCGTATGATTTATAAACTGGAATGGATGTGATAAGACGTGTCCATTGAAAATAGTTGTTTATTAAAATTGTACACGATGAAATTTTATTATAATTACAACGAAATGAATTTTAATAAATGTTTTACTAACTAATCATTTATATAAAATGCACGTTGGATGAAAATAAAATATTTACTTCAAATTTCTCTGATATAAAGTATTATTTTCACAATATAGATTTGCATTAATTTGATATCTGATAATCGCAGCGCAACACAAAACGATTAAGAGTTGGTTAAGGGAACATATACAGGAAGTATGTATAAAATATAACAAATAATAGTTTAAACTTGACTCAGGTTAGTTATATACGAAATATAAGCCTCTAAGTGTGAATTATTTATTTATGCAATTAATTATCTAACCAGAAATATATAAATCCAACATTCATGCACAATTAAACAATATTCTAATAATACACGATTTAGTAATATCAGAATTAATTTTCCTTGTTAGCCTAGTGAATGGCTGTTTGTTTTTGTGTTTTGTTTTTCAATGCAGGAGACCTTGTCAAAACTCCTGCTTGTGAAATGAAAACAAAACTATGACAAAAACAAGCAGTCATCCATGCGACTCACAACTAATTTACTCTAATGTTTACTCGATATAGGTTTTACTTGTTAATGCAAAAAAAGGTATTTTCATATATGTATAAATATATATGTGTAAATACAGGAAAAGACTATGTAATGTAAAGTAAAATGTAAAATGTGTTATAAGTGGTGAGAATTTCAAAAATAAAAGAATTATATGTATCATATATGCATGTACATAACTCATGTATGCGTTGTTTAATTTTTAATTGTAATTAAATAAACTTAAATGTTTCAACATGTCAAATAAACTAATCTAATCGCAATACATTAAAAACTACTAATGGTATATTAAAATATTTTTCCATTTTAAATGTAATTTCTCATAATATAAAACTATTTACCTACGAGGATGAGGAACACCAAAGATTGTGGAGAAAATATTTTAGTTACTCATTCTATTCGTGTACCTTTAGATCAATTTTGGAATGTGCAAACATCATGAAATATTGCGCAAATGTTCACCAACACATTCATTGATTACATTATTAATCATTTTAAAATGTTTATTGAAAGTATGGCACGAGAAATCGCGAACTATACATATAAAGCACAGTATAACAATATATGGACTGTGTATGTCTGAATATTCAGGTATACGTAAACTAGTGGCTGAATATCTCTGTTTTAATTTGTAACCATATCGCAAGATGACGGCATTAGGTCCGAAACAGCAGTACACAGTTGAAGATATTGGTAATAGAATTAAAGAAGAAGGTGGGTGTTTACAGAAATTTTTATATTTTCAAGCGATTGAATCGCCAAACGCATTTTCGTGAACCAGGCAATGGTGAAACAAGCAACATTGATGTTTCCTACAGGCGTACAGAATGCGACTTCCTGCGTGTGATACAATGTGGCCAGGATCTGCGTAGTTCGCAAGTGTAACACTAGATGGACTTGTATGTGGGCGTTTCTACTCATTCTTGAGTTTCGACACCTCAATATCTAAAGTTTATAAATCCTTATTTGGCTGGATTAGTTCCTTTTTCCATTTGTTTATTCTCCCTATTCTCTCTCCATTTTTCTGCCCTTTGTGCCCTCCCTCCAATCCCTGACTCCTATTCTCTTCAGGTCCTCCATCCACGTCTTTCTCGGTCATCCCACCTTGCTTCTACTTCTTCCCGGTTTCCAGTCCATTATCTGTATTGTTGTTTCTCTCTCATCTTTCCTCCATACGTGTCCCAGCCGTCTTGGACAGTGTAGGTCTGATTATACGCAAGCTAGTTGTTATAGTGGCTGAATAACTCTGCTATAATTTCTAACCATATCGGCTTTACTGTGCTTATGAAGACATTAAGTCCGAAACAGCTGTACACAGTTGGAGAGATTGGTATTAGAATTAAAGCAAAATTGGAGAATTGCTGTTATTGCGCTAACATTGTGAAATAAAATTATTTTGTGTGTCATTACTTGAATTATTATTATAACCTTCGAAAACAAAACATTATGGTTTAATTCTATTTACAAACGCATTTTAACAAGTATTAATTGGGAGGGAGTGTTGAAGGCTTATCAGAAATATATCAATTATTGGTCATAGTTTCAAATAAATTGCAATCACTTTCGAGAACCTTTCAGTGAATTTCAACGAATTTTTAATTATTGTTTCAATTAAGTTTCCATGATTTTCTACGATTTTAATTTCGTTAATTATATCAAGGATTTCGTGGAGTTTTCAAAAACTGGAAATGATTTTTCAACAATTTGAGTTTTTAAAAAATTCAATGATTTTTATCGAAACATTTTCAATACTTTTAAATGAATTATTTTTAACTATTTTTGATGACATTTTCTCAAATTTCAAAAGTATTTAAATAATCTTCAAATATTTTTTCATTGATTTTATTGATTTTCAAGAATTTTTCATTTTGATTTAAAATTTTAAATTGGGTTAAACATAACAAATTAAAAAAAAAAACGGTATAGTGGAATGACCTAAAAATTTACATTTAATATTGTAACATCATTCTAAACATTATGGCAAAAATCAGAAAAATTCATGTGTAATGAACGTCCTTAAAGCATTTCGGTAAATTTCAATGTTTTTCTTTTTAAATGAATTTCAATTACTCAAAATTGTAAAAAAAGTATTTAGTGGACCACAGGCGTATGTTAATTTTGCATTTTTTTTCGTTGTTTCATTATATTTTTGACGAATCAAAATATGGCAATGAAAAATATTTGTTTTTTCAAATCTATGAATGCTCCTGAAATCGTAAAATAAACAAATGAAAATAATTTAAAATTAAAAAAACCATGAAAATACTTTGAAATATAATATTCACAAATTCTCAAAAATTGAAAAAAACAATTGAAATTTTATCAAAATTAATAATAATGATTTTTAAAAGTTATATTAAAAATGTTTTGAAAATTTAACAGGATATCCATTAAATTGGCTGAGAAATTGATATAAATCTTTTAAAATTTATAAAAACTCTAGAGAAACTGATCACAATTTTTAGAAAAATCTAAGCAAGTCTATGAGAATTGATGAAAACGCCAGGAATTCTTTAAAAAAACACTAAAAATCTTCGGAAAATAGGAAAATATAATAAAAATAGATCAAATTGAATAATGAATTTTAATAAAACAATATTAAACCTATTTTTTATTTACAATTGCAATAGCAATATTTTTAACGTTTTTCAATCTTGTTTTTAACATATAATTTTTAGTTTTACTATTTAGTTGTTCTGTACTTTTTGGATGTAATTTTGTGAATGAATTTTAATTAACATTATTGAATTTATTTTTGTTTGTTATTTTCTTTACCATGCATTTTGTCACATGGTTGAATCTTTAGCAATAAACTTCATATATTATTATTATAAATAATATAAAAAATCGTAAATTTTTTGAACATTTATGGGAAGTTCTGAAATTCTTAAGAAATCGTTGAAAATCTGAAGATGCATGATTTTATTTAAATAAATAAAAATCTTTATTGAAACAGTAAAAATATTTGAAAATCAATTAAATTTTACTAATATCCACAAAAACTAAAGAAAACCTTCAAACACATCGAAAGAAATCAATGAAAATTCAGGAAAGCAGCTAACAATTTGAATCTGAACAATCTAATTTAATTAATTTAAAAGTCAGAATGAATGTCATTAACTGAAAAACAATATAAATAACCGAAAAGCCATCCAATTCATCTTCAAAATATAAATAAAAAGAATTCAGGAAATCAATAAAAAAATTGAACAAAGAAAACATTGAAAACTGCAAGAAATCTTTCAAAATTCATTAAAACGCTTGGAAATGAAAAAAATATAATCGAAGCAGTTCATTGAAAGTTTAAGAGAGAAAATCCATAAAACCTTAAATGAAATCAATAAAAAGCATTAAAATTGCAGGAAAACAATGACACTTTTGCTCACTTAACCAATATTCTAAAAAATCAATGATAATAATTTTAAAAATCTCTAAAAAGGAATTTTCGAAAATTTCCAATAAAAAAACCGAATTTGTTTCAAAACTCCATAAATATATACATTTTTGAATCACTAGAAACGAATATCTTTGAATAATTAATGAAGGTCTGTAAAAATTAACTAAAACATAAAAGTCTCAAATAATGGTATCGTAAATATAGGAAAACGTTTGAAAATGTTTCTCTAAAATGTATTGAAACTATTATACAAAAATTAAAATTCGTTGTCATTTTTTATAGTTGTAATCTTATTTTCCAAAATTTAATTGACATTTTTATTTTAAATAGTATTTTTACAGTTATAAATTATAATCAATATGCTTATAGTTCAAATAACAACTTTAATATTTGAAATTATATTTTCGAGTGAAAAAACCATGATTTTCAATTATTTCAATGAATTTCTATTATTGCGGAAGATTTTCTAAAATAAATTTTAGCGATTGTCAATGATTTTTAACAATTTTCAAAGATGTTAATGATTTTTTGCGATTTTCAAAGAAATTGTTATTTGGATAATAGAATTATTGTATGCAATGATTTTATATTGAACATCAATGATTTTTCATTACAAAAACAAGAAGATTTGAATTTATTGCCATTAATTTTCAATTACTGCTGCTGATTTTCAATGATTTTTATATAGAAATAAAAATATCATTTGAATTACCAAGACAATGAATAATCATTTTTTTTTCTAAATTCACAAAAAAAATCAAATAGCAATGAAATGTTTAATTTATATAATCATTATATATTATTATATATATTTTTAATTACTTAATTCACATCTAAGTACTATAAACAACCCAAATATCAAATCAAATTAACCAAAAAATATCCATAAAATTAGATATAGGTCAATTATTGTAAGTGCAAATAATCAAATTTCGCAATTATTCATACCTATTGTAGGTGCAAATATCCACTTATTCGTACATAAAGTAGGTGAAAATAGAAAACTATTCGCACCTAGAGTAGATGGAAATAGCCACATCTATATATGTATACGTAAATTTTTTGTCCTTAGCGTATTGATGTTTTTAACAGGCTGTTATCATTAGATCATTATTTATAACAAAAATATTTCATTGTAGTTACTTCATATACATAAATATATATAAATACAACTTTGCTTACCAAGACATTCAATTCCTTAACTTCCTTGTCAAAGAACACCCTTGTCCAGATTCCATGCAATTTATATTCGCTTTTGAGCACGAGGGTGCCTTCATAGGATCCATCCTTCTGGTCCCCATATTCGAAGAGCCCTGGGCAAGGACTTTTCAGCTCGCAAGCAGCCAGACCCATCAACAATGCCACCAAAGTCAAGTGCGTCCACATCTGCAAAACAAAACGATCAATAGTATGGACGTTCAGAATTTCCTGCATTCTTACTGAATAGTTTTCGCTTGGGAAATTATGTGTATGTGTGTGTGTGTTTGTGTTTATGCATGAAATACTATCCAAACCTGACCGGAATATATCGGCGGCGTCGCGTAAAGCCAATTTCACTCGCAAATATTGCCATATCGCACGGCACGAAATTTAATACACTCTTTCCCATTTTCGCGAAGGAGAATTCCGTAATTGAATTAAGTCCAAGTTTAATAGAAATAGAAAGAGACGGAGCGATAGAGGGAACTTTGCCTAATTGGTGTTCTGTGTGCACTTGGCAATAGTGGAGTCATTCATCAAAATAATGGCACGTGGATCTTGTAATCTCATTAAAACGGAATATTCACGCGATTTAACTAGACGCTTGTATGCATATAGATGGGGGTCTCGTAGTTTTGCTCGGCGCTTTCGTAATTATGTAGGTCAAAATGTTGGATTGCAGCACAAAAAAGGTGGCCTAGTGCTTAATATCGGAATGGAAATCTTCGCAGAATAAAGCCTAAAAGCGTAGAGCTAGAGGGATTTATGTGTGGGATTTCATTAGCACGCGGACACGCGAAATAAAGTATTTATGGAATTAAATCGCTTAACGTGGGTACATTAAAAGCATCCGCGAAATAAGATTATGCATAAAAGTACACGTTTATTATGGAAATCACACAATGCTAGCAGTTTTAATTAAATACACTTAAATAAATTAAATTATTTTTAGTTATTACATTAAACACACATGCTTTTATCAATTCACATCTTGCTATTATGTAACTAGTTACAAGGGCTGCTACCTTTTCATATTCAGAAATCCGGAGATCAGAGTATAATTTGTTAAAAAATGTTGCACTGCTTTATTGCTAGACATTAAACTATCGTTAAATTTTGTTATAAATTGTTGAATTTCAATAATACTACGTTCAATTTGATGAAACATAATTCAATTTCGTTGAAAAGTTTTTGAATTTCATAATAACTTTCCCTGAATAATGCAATAAATTAAATTATAAAAATGTTGTAGGTTTTGACAATCAATAGACAACATTTTTATAATTTTTCGTACTGCCTATTTTTGAATTTTTAATTAATTTAATTAATTTCAAGATTATTAACCACTTTTGATTAAGTTGAAGACAACATTTTACTCCTCTTGTCAGAAATTACATTATACGTCACTAATAATTTTCAAAATGTGGTTAAGCATGTAAAAAATAGATGAATTTACAGATAAAATTGTAATTTATTAATTTCTACAGCCAAAAATTACATAAATACCTTGTCATTTCAAAGGGCAGCAATATAGTTTTAATTATTTAATATCATTTAGTTAAACTATTAAAGAAATTGTGTTTTTACTGCATCCTAATATGATTATTAAATTTAAAATTTAAAAAAAAAATCCATTGATCTATGTATATTGACAACTAAAATATCAATTGAATTACTTTAATGTTATGTCAAGTATCGAAACCCCTGAATGTCCTCCTTGTGAGGCTGAATGTATAACTCTATAGTCATTCATCGATCCAGTAGTCCCTCTTTTCTGGCCAGCGCAATTCACTACTATTATCCGTAAGTCTAATCTATTCATTTCCAGTATTGAATTTTCTAATTTCTGTACCTGATTCATCGTTCTAACGGACGACGGACAACTGCACCGGCACCTGCACAGGTAAATAAATCATAATTGCACAGGACAACTGCACTGGCTTTCCGAGCAGCCCCGTTTTTAATACAGGACAACTGCATCGACTCACACAGTGAATTAAAACTCAAATTTGCAGATATGATATTAAAAACTCAACTTTTGCATGCACAGGGGGATATTTTTTTTGTGCTGCGGGAACAAAACA
>JARJED010165850.1:0-11108 GCA_030264515.1 Sepedophilus sp. GC000190 | reverse complement strand
TAAATTTAATGTACTTATTTCTGAAACACCCTGTATATAAAAATTCAACAAAACATTTTCAAATTTCAAAAACATTTTCATCTTTCCACAACAATTATTCAACAATATAACAAACATTTAAATGTATAATAATTTTGGATGTAGTTTCCTACAGAGAAATTAAATAAATTGCAAATTAAAAATTAATTACTCGTGAAGAATTTGAACCCTCGACCTCCGGCTTTACGCGCCGTCGCAATACCAACTGAGCTACAGAGTCACACATCCCTAGAGTCAATTTTTTTAAATTTGCATTACAGCTTTCATACACATAATCTTCCGTCATCATCAACTGTCGTCTTCAAATAGCAATATTTAAATATAACAAACATTTATTAAAATTCTGAGATTAATTCATTTCATCAACTTCGGGATTCATATAAACTGCCCTTAGAAATGGAACTACAGTATCTAAATTTTGTCGACAAAATTATTTTAGATGCCCACATGTCAAAATTCATCGAATTTGGTTCAGTATTTGAGATGTTTGACGCGACAGACATATGGACGAAAGGACGTACAGACGAGCCGGGCGTCGCGGTCGAAAGCAAACGATTTTTTTCAAGATCGTCTAAAACGGGTGAGTTTAAGAGGGTGGGTGGGCTGCAACCAGCAATTGCATGATCAATTTATACAGCCATTTTGAATATCATGGCCTGCTATCTCTTCTACTGTTGACCAATACAAAATTTCTCATTTATTAATACCGAGATACGTTTTTTTTTTTTCATTACAACGTTTATTATTTTTTTTTAAACGAGGCACTAAATATTTCTCAAACACTCATACACATACATGTAATTAATTAAAATTTATATCGCCTATTGCGAAAAGCGGCAAATTAAGATATGCAAACACTTCCGCAAGTCGTGGAAAAAAATAAAAATAAAACGGAAATAAAACCGCTAATGCATTATGTAAAGGTGAAGCAATAAAAAAAAAATGCAATACTACAAACATACTCAAACCCATACGCACAAAGACGCGGAACTTTATCGTGTGGAAAGAGCACCAAGTGCTCCAGTATGGTAGGCAATTAAAAAAAAATTAAAAAGGGAACTAACAAAAAAAAAATAATGTAGAAGTTGATGGGTTCGGATTGCATATATCGTTTCGCTGACCCGAATAACAAATAACTAATCCCGGTGGGCGTGAGGCGTTTATTAATTTTTCTTCCTTCTGAAGGTTGAAATTAAAAGGTGCTGAAGGCACATTCTCAGTCGGGGCAAAATGATAATCGTTTATATTGTTATATTCTAGATCGATGGCTACAGAGGTAGTTAATTTTTTGTTTTTGTTTTACAGCTGTACGAAATCAACGACGACCCCAAACGCAAGGAGTTCCTCGACGATCTCTTCTCCTTCATGCAAAAACGAGGTAAGTCGAATTATTATTTTGCGAATCTAATTATGGAAATCGTTCCGTGAAAGTTGGCATTGTATGAAAACGGGGTGCAATTTGCGCGTGCATTAATAATGAACTTGATGATGGTGCGCTCGCAGACACAGAAAGATTGCTTGTGTGCGGCTGGAGGCGTGAATCGGATTGAAAATGTATTTTCACAAAAAATATAAATATTATATTGTAATATGTAAATGATATGGTTGGTGCGGTTTTGCTCGTGCAAAAAGCGTCATTTTAATATGCTAATAGGTGTAATTTCGTTACGAATGTGAGATTTTATACAAAAAATTCACGGTAGGTATTTCTAAACCAAATTGTTTCCAATGCAAATATCAAACATGCAGATTATAATAATGGGCAAACAGCTTTTCAATCAACGGCATGCTATAACATATTTTTCTCCAATAAATTATTAAACTAATACTAATTAGGAATTCGAAATTTCAGTATTTATCAAACAAATTATAGTTGTGGTGAAAATCCATTAACATAAGAAAGATATTTTTTATAGAAATGCAATCAATTTATTAAACAAATATAGTGTTTTAGAATTATTTTTCGTATGATAATTGATAGGTAATTTGCATTTTATTGTAATAACTCATCAGTTGCAAATCATAACTCGTAACACACTCTGGTTCACAGTGGCGGAACTACAATGCGCTGAACACCGCAATGCGGGGGCTGGAGCCATATGGGGGACTAAAATGCACAATAATTATAAGTGAATTTTGATTCAATTTATATAATTATTGCAATTTTATCGACTCTTATGTTTTATTTTCTTTCGATTTGCATCCATGATTTTGGAATTTCTTATCACTATTTAAATTTTTCAAATTTCTTTATTTTAAATATAAGTATCTACGAAATTTGCTGAAATTTTCACAATCGTTTGACTATTTGACTCAAAGTATGAAACAAAATAATTGTTTTTAATCATTTATAACGAATTTTCATTAGTATTTATAAAAAAAAATCGATTTTCATTAAATTTCTTTGATTTCATTAAGAATTATATATTTTTTAAATTTTATGTTTCATCGATATTCTCTTCAATTTTCTTTATAAAATCTTCAAGAATCTTAAAAATATATAAGAGATTTTCAGTAATACTTCAAGAATGTTGTATGTATACTATTTTCTTTAATGTGTGTTCAACGTTCATAAATCGTGAATCCTTAGAATTTAGATATATGAAATTTTTGCAATCATTCATTCAGAGTTGTTAAATAAAAATATGATTTAATTAATTTTGACAAACTTGTAAACATTTTTAAAAGATTTTTCCCATTTTTTAAAAAGAATTTAGAATGAAAGCTTTTAATGGTGTAAAAAATAGATATTAACTAATTTTCCCATTTCTTTTTTATTTTAAATAACTTCAAAAATCTTAATTTCAAAAGTTTTTTCAAGCATTTTAAATAAATATTAAATAAAAATCTAAGAATTTGAAATAACTTTGGAATTAAAAAACATATTGAGGAATTAAATTTTTTTTTTTCGATTTCTTAAATATCTTTAAAATTAAAATTGCATTCATTTTTATAATGTTTAAGAATAACCACGATTTTTTAAATGCGAATCTTCAAGAAGCTTAGATATATATAAAAAAGTTTTCATGGATCTTTAAAAATCGTGAAGATACAGAATTTTCAGGAAATATCAAACTTTAGCATTTTCAAAAGCTTTTAAAACACATTTTTTAAGAATGCTGTCGATTTTTTTATGGATTGTAGAGGTTTTTTTTTATTTTTTGATGAAATTTAAGAATTAAAGGTTTGTCCATAGTTTTAGGAATGATAGAAGAATTATTAAGAATATCTTAAATTCTTGACGATTTACGAAATACAAGAATTTCCAAGATATTAAAAAATAAAATAAATAATAATAATATTATAAATATTGTCATTTTTTAAATCTCTCAAATGCACATTGTTAAAAATTCATATTTTTCACTTTTTCTCGGAATTTTTAAGAAATGTTGATATGGTAAGCATTTTCAAGAGTTTTTTAAATAATTAAAAAAAAAATTAAGTTAAAGAACTTTTTTTATAGATATTTAACAATGTTCCTAAAGAATATTCTCTTCAGAAATATCAAAGATGTTCAGGAATTCTGAAACGTTTTCATGAATTTTCAATAACTGTTAAATTAAATTAATATTTTCAAGAGCTTCTAAAGGAGTTTCGAAGAATAATTAATTTTATTAAGAATTCTCTATACATATTCTGAAAACATTTCAAGTTAAGGGGTCATTCTACAAATAAGGGTAAAATAAAGGTCGATTTTCAGGATTTTTTTTTGTAGCAAAATATAAAAGACCTCAGTTATTTTTTTCTCGTTGTATTGTCGGAAGTCAACCAGAAGAATTATCTAAAAAATGTTTTTTTTTGCGTCTAGTATGAAGGTTGGTACGCTTCCATGTTGCATTTTCTCGTTAGGACAGCGCTCCTCGGCGGACATTGCTGCTTCCGTAAAAATCATCTGAATAAAAAAAAATCATCTCCAGTAATTCAATTGTTTATTAAAATACAAAATGAACTCTATCTCTGAAACAGTTGATTTGCGGACCTATGTTTATTATGACTTTTTTGCTTCTCATCTCATGAGTATTATTTGGTATTATACGTGGGTAGAATATCCGATCTTTTTTTAAACACACTGTATATTTATATATGTATATAAAACTTAAATTCTATATATAAGGGAAGTGCGAAACAGGCCCAAAAAAGACACAAAAAGGCAAAAATAGACAGAAAATGCTTAAAAAAGGCAAATAAAAAAATGAAAAAAACGCGAAAAAAGGCAAAAAAGGCAATTTAATTTTGTATTTTTGAATTGCCCATATGCTAAAACAAATTTTAAATTGGGTCTGCCTTAAATACCACTTATTAAGAAAAGGCATTTTTCCTAAACATCCTACTAATGGCCATATCTGCTTAAATATATCGAATTTTTATACGAAAATTTGACAGTATAATTTTGAAATATGTAGCTATCGAAATGTGCAATAATAAAAATATCAATTTAAAAAAAAATTGTAGAATGACCTTAATTTGAAAAATCAAGAATTTCAAAGGTTTTTTACGCGTTTCCATGAATTTCACTAATTCTTATAAGGCATGTTCATTATTTAAAAAAATATATCATATTTCAGCCATTGCCATGATAAATATTAATAAAGCAGGTAATAAATATTTTTTGAAATATTCCCAAAATTTTCAATGTAGAAAATTCTTGAATTGTTTTAAATTTCATCAAATTTTGTTATGTATTTTTTAAGATTTACCACGAATTAAAAACTTTTTTTTAAAGAATTGTCATTACTTTTAATCATTATCAATCACAATCACATATATTCGTGTTTGTTTATATTCAATTTTTGTATTTTTAAATATACTTTTTTCATTAGATTTGTGTTGCCTAATGTTTTACTAAATTCCCATGAATTTTAATTCCCACGAATCATTAACTTTAACAATTTTCAAAATTCAAGCAGCATTTTTTGAACTTCCTACAAAAAATCTCATGGATTTTTCAGAATTTCTTAAAATTCTTCTTCAAATTTCTAAACGCTTTGAATTATATATTTTTATGAAATTCGAAGATATTTATAACTTTAATTGACTTTTTGCAACAACCAAAAAATCTATAAATGTTAGTAAAATGCTAGAGAAACAATTTTAGTTTTTAGATGTTTCTTGTTTGTTGTAAATTTATATAGCTTTATTAATTTTATTGTTTGATTTTTATGAGAATTAAATATCCCGATTTAAAGAGAGTTTTCTGGTGAGGTGGAGGCCCAAAATATACTTTGCGGTCAGGCGAAAAATTTGACTCCCATTGATTTTATTTAAAAAATATATTTTTCAAAATCTCTCAAATGGCTACTGACATTGATAAAATTTTGTAGCAGAAATCATTGATTTTATGTTAATTGTTAATTATTTAAGTGTACACAAACTGTAATAAGTGATGTAGCATCCAATCGCTTTTATTTTGTAATAAATGTAGAGGCGAGTGGATGCAAAATATGGTATGAAGAGAAGGAAGTCTTTATGTAGGGTCATATTTTGCATCCATTCGTTTCCACATTTCTCATTGCGCATGCAAAATATAAGTGCTTTGATGCTACACCACTTATGAGTGCACTAGTACATATTTATGAAGATAGAATTATAAAAAATAAATTTAATGAATATTTCATAGTTAATATTTTCTGTCTGTACGTAGTTAAAAAGACGTCGCGCACAAACATTGTAAAGAAGAAAATTGCCCCCGAGGGAATAATTTAATTTAATTCAACTCGGTTAGTTTATTGTAGTTAGCTGGCACGGAATGTGCACAGGGTGTACGGTATGTAATAATTAAAGGCGAGTTAATTGTGCACCTGTATCATTGTTGTCGCCTGCGAATTGTGTTTATGTCGTTTTGAAAAGGTAGTTCGACGTATCCATCATGGTCTCTCTCGGTTGGAAGTTGCGCATTTATTTACAGTCTGTCACACACACGGTCATCTCTCGCCGCCAACACATACACAAACGCACAGAAATACATACGTACAACACATACACATGCATGCACATCTATACATACGTACACACATTCACAGACAGTTTCACGTTTTAATGTGTACGCGCCGGCGAGCAAACGTTACGGATTTTGTAGTGGTATAAAGAATGTCGCACCGACCTTCACGCGTTTTGTCAATGAAAATGTGGAAAATCAGTTTTGGATTTTACAAATTTTCCAACGCATTATATTTTTTATGTGCCAACTAGTGCGGATAAGCATCAATATTAATAGGTGAAATCAATCATGTAGTTTTTAGTTCTGCTCTATTAATTAATTTTTCTTACTAATTTTAAAGCACCTCACATTACATTTTGATGAGAATAATAGTTTACGATGAAATAATTTTAATATTAGAAGGCTGCTTATAACCTTGTCATTTCTAAATAGAATCATTTCGAAATTAAAATCTTAAATTAAAACGAATACAGGCAATACACCATTCAGTCTTGACATGGAAGCTAGTCAGAGAAACATAATATTAATTTGATAAACATCAAAATATTTATTGTACATTTATCTCGTACAAATATTTTCTAATATTATGTTACAAAACTGTATATTTATTAAAATAAATGAATTACATACTTTTTAAATTTTAATTTTTACTAATTGTATAGTTATTATTTTCTTGTGAATAAAATATAATATCACTCATTGATATCGAATGTGATTTAGTCACTGATTGCAAACATTGTGTATACCAATTTTCAGATATCTTTTCATATTCCTAGATCTGGTTGGATACATATTTTCATATCTGAAACTAAGACAACCCACATCTTTGATTATTTGGGAACATTAATCTAATTTAGGACCTCTCCTTCGTTTTACTCATATTGCTCCATCTCTAATATATCTCTTATATTTATTTATTTTTTATACCAACATCTTGTGTCTTAATATGTGTCCCCCTATCCATAGTAGTCTTAATTGTTTGTCAAATAATTCGCTGTTTGTTAATTCTTTCTAAAACTTCCTCATTGCTAACGGTAACTTTTATTCACCTATGATATTCTTAGCATTAATGAGGCCATTATTTGCAAAATTCGCTCTTTGCTTTGAAGTAAATTGTTAGGAAATCATATATATATATATCACTACCCTTGCACTAAACAGTTTTTCGTGATTTCCCAACAATTTATACATATATATACATATCACTGCCCTTGTTGTAAACAGTTTTTCGTGATTTCCCAACAATTTATTTCAAAGCAAAGAGCGACTTTTGCAAATAATGGCCTCATATTATGTCTGTAACACCACATCTTAAAAGCTTCTGTGACATTGTCGAGGTTTCACAGCCAAGCAATGCTGTATGTCTTTGAAAGCCCTTTAAATATTTGAAGATTTCTTGATTTTGAATGCAACTGAACCATTCTTTGTTTTATGTTCCTACTATTTTTGCCGTTCCAAGTACTGATAACAAAACCCGGACTAGATCTTCTATGATGCTGCGCCTTGAAATTCGCATTGGCAGTATGTGCTCGACCTGGAAGTAAAATATACCAATTTTAGAATACAATTTAAACAACACGTTCGATTTTCAAAGTGCATGTTAGTTAGTTTACTGAGCCGATTAATAATATTATTGAAACATCCAGAATTGTCACTATGTTGTTGTGTATAATTAGGTGAGTGTTTTTTTTCTCTATTGCATTTTGTTGCCATTTATAATAAAATGTATTTATTTATTACTCTTCTTCATACATATATAACATATATTGGTTTCTTGTGCAAATATTTAAAATTGTACAAATGATAATTACTTGAGGTTATTTTGTATTTATTGTTTAATAAAATAGAGTACGCTAGTAGTAGTACATACTTTCATTCCATATATTTTCTTATTAAAAACGTAAATGTAAAATATGTATTTGGTGTTATGTTTATTTATTTCGATGCAATGCATAATTTTATAATAGATACATAAATCGTTTTTTTTTGGGTTTTTACGTATTATCATTTTATAATATGAATAGGTTTATTTTTACATGAACAAAAACATAACATAATTAGTTATTTTATACATGGACATGATTTTTCATAAAATAAATAATAAATTATTAAACAAATAAACAAAATTATATATGAGAAACAGCAGGAATATTACAAATACTTTTAATTAAGTTATATTTTTATTGAAATTACTAGATTTTCAGGATATAATGATATTATCCAGGGAGATAGGACAGAAAGACACGATTCAAAAGACTCGGATAATCTCCGGAGGAAAAAAAAAGAGAAAAACATAATCATTTACAATTACAGACGTATAATTTTTGCTACTCCCGATAATACACAATCCGATCAATGCACCTTTTTCTAATTTTAAAGTAGACTTTTCAAATCGAGCATCTGAAATGATTTGTGCAATAATTGAACATCGAGGATTTTAGTCTAACAAATACCGCAGTAAATGAGTCTTTTGTTGCTCACTTTTCGCAACAATTTCTGACGTGCCTTAACAGATTTGATCAGCTATCATATTTCAAGACTTTAAATCAAATCTGCTAAAGAAGTGAATACTGATAGCCGTTCCCAAATTAAAATTATTATTGGTAGTTAATTTTTTTTTTATTTTAAAGTCATTTTGATGCAATATTTTGACATGAGGGCTTTATAAGTAGCTTATCAGTCTCCGCCGAAAATCCCATCCATATGTCAAGTTGCTTGCCAAATGCACTCATTAGTAATCTATTTCTTTTCATGTAAACTGAAATGGAACTTTTAAGTGGTAAACTACATACAACTGGCACTTGTATGTGTAACATTCGTGTATTCGAATATTTATGTTACATATTGAACTTCGCAAAAAAATAATGCTTTTTATTCATTAACATTAAACGACACAAACAAATAATAATGATTTACAATCATTAATTAATGCTGAAAAGTTATTAGGAAGCAATTACCAGAAGGTTATTTAATTTCAAAAACTAATTAAGTCTTTGCGATAATTATTCCCTGTAAATATTTGAAATGTTTATATACTATGCTGTTTATAAATGCAAATCTTAAAATAAAATATATAGAATGTCGGCATTTCCGAAGATATAATAATACTCGCACCCATTTCTTTGTAACTGCATATATTACGAAATATTTATTAATATATCACAGTATTTCTTAAAATCTAGTAGTCTGTGGACCTCTTGTTTACCAAAAAGTGATAAAACTGTACGTATTAAAATATAAATTGTCTTAAAAATTTAATGAATTCACATAAATAAAAATATAATAACGTACATAAATTTGACAACATCTCTGTGAGGTTGCACCAAATTTGATTGGCTTTGTCTATAATAATCTATAGTGAACATTGATTGAAATTTAATCGATTTTAGCAAATTATATATGAACTTCTATGCAATTTGATAGAATTAATAAAAACATCTATAACTTATATTAAAATCTTATTGCATTTGGCGGAATAATATTTAATTCCCGTAAAATTTCAAACATGACAACGTTATAGTAAAACTAATTAATATTTTTTTAGTCTTGACTTAATTGTTTATCAATTGCATTAAAATTTTATAAAAAAAAACACTGAATTTTGATTTAATTTATTTAAATTTGAAAAAATATAGTTGGATTTCGTTGAAATTTTATTGATTTTGACAAAATATCGTGAAAGTTGAATTGAATATCGCAAATAGCACTAATGATTTATTAAATTTCTTTAAATTTAGCCGAATATCGTTGAATTTTGATAAAATTTTGCTAAATTAAACTGAACATTGATGAATTTTAATAAACATTTCATTATAATTGATGAAATTGAATTAACATCAAATAAAATTCACTAAATTTCGAAATTTTCTATAAAATACATTCAAAATTCAATAAATTTAACATAATACGAATTTCCATTAAATTTTAGTAATTTCAGTTAAATGTTGTTGGACCTTGAATTTGGCCGAAGGCATTTCACTAAATTTAGCATAACATGTTTATTAATTCAATATTTTTTCATGAAAGTTCAAAGAAATTAAATTTAAATTATATAATGTTTATTTATAATTTCATATAGTTTTTAGAAATTTCATAGAATTTTGATAAAATGTTAGGGTAAATTTTTATATATTTTCCATTAAATTGAAAATATCAAATTTAGTAAACTCTATCTGAATTTGCAAAATATTTTTGCAATTAAAAACATAATTTTATTCAATTTCGTGAATTTTCATTGTATTTTGTATTTTCCAAATTTATATAAAAAAAATCGGTAAATTTTATATTTTTCATTAAATTCTTGTAAAATCTTTTATTCATTACAATTATTTGGATTCATTTCGCGTCCTCGATCATCCTACACATAGCTGAATCTGCAGTCGGTATTTTACATTATGAACACAACATTATTGTTTCCCTTTTTTCAAGATATTCTGATTTAGTTTTTGCCAAACTTCAATTATATTTTTTTTTGCGTAGTTATACATTTTTAAAAATCATTATTTTTGTTGACATTTAGAAAAAATTAAAAAAAAACAATTCTAAAAAAAATACTT
Source organism: Sepedophilus sp. GC000190 (assembly GCA_030264515.1). Taxonomy (NCBI): domain Eukaryota; kingdom Metazoa; phylum Arthropoda; class Insecta; order Coleoptera; family Staphylinidae; genus Sepedophilus; species Sepedophilus sp. GC000190. The sequence continues at coordinate 575 of JARJED010165850.1, read as the reverse complement.
TTAGAAAACTTACATTTTTTCAGAACATTATTTTTTTTAATATAAATAAATAAACTAATGTAGTTTTACCTACAGACAGAAATGAAATTATTATGTATCAAAAATTATCAACCCGAGATGGACTCGAACCATCAATTCCACCTTTGCGCGGTGACGCATTACCAATTATGCCATCGAGCTCCACATTTATATTATTTTTTTTAAATTGATATTTGGGTAATTTAACGCCGTATGTAATCCGGCACAGTGAAATGTACATGTTTAATAGTTTACGTAGTTGCCTACAGAGAAATGAATTAAAAATGCAAATAAAAAATTAATGTCTCAGAGGGGACTCGAACCGGGGGTTCGAGGGGAACTGCAGCTTTAGCCGCTGTTACTCTACCGGTAGCTCAGCGGTAGAGTAACAGCGGCTAAAGCTGGAGGTCTGCGGATCGAGTCCCCTCTGAGACATTCATTTTTTATTTGCATTTTTAATTGATTTCTTTGTAGGCAACTACGTAAACAATTATACATGTAAATTATTTTTTTATAGAAAAATGCTACAATGTTCTTATATGAGAAATTATTACTTT
>JARJED010165704.1:0-10537 GCA_030264515.1 Sepedophilus sp. GC000190 | reverse complement strand
GACAATCAGAAGTTGCGTGCGAACGTCTTTTCAAGGAGAAAGCATCGTTAATAATGTTCATTTATTGTGCGGTTTAATATTGTCCCATGAAATTTTAATTTTAGATATAATTATTACAAAACGAAATAAATTCCCATTTGACATTTTTATAAAAAAAAAAGAAAAAAGGAAGTGCGATATCACCAATCGTTAGAATTCATTGTGATAGGAACGACGACAATTAATTTATTTGTTTAACTTTGAATATGCTATGACCCATGTCTTCCGTTATTAACTAGCCAGTTGGTAAAGATGCGCACTCAATACGAATTAACAGCGTACGTTGCGTGATTAAGCAACAACTAAGAGGTTAATTGTTGTCATCTTCCTAATATATGATCTGTTTTGTATTGATTTTTAGGTATGTGTATTTCATTACATGTTGCATGTTATCGATAGTCAATCGGGCGACAAATTATTTTGAACAATACTTACTTTCTAATCCGGTTGTGTGTAGGGGATCGCTATCTCCGTTAGCGCCCAGTTGTCCCTTATTATTAGTATGTTCTCTGATGACTTCCCTTACACTGGGGTCCGAGTTGGTCGGTCTCGTTGAATCTGAAGGGCCAAGAAGATTTAATGAATCAAGGCCAAGCAGTATTTTCAATCGGCTGATATAATCAAACGTTATTTACCTGTCTCTTTGAAGTATTGTGTCCAACAAACAATACACAATTAAACAACCTTGTTAAAAAGTATATATTTAGATGTTGAAGTGTCCTTTCACACTCCTTGCTAATAGCCAAAACGTCGCTATCAATTGAAACGAGTTATAATTGCGTACCAACTTCGTACTCTTAGTAAGAGTCCCTGATAATTCAAAAATATTAATTGCTACCATGTAATTTGCTTAAAATATCACAATTTTTTTAACCCTTTCTTAATGTTTCATTACTTACCCGGTGAGCCTTGTTGAATTGTTTCACCGTGCTTATCCTAACATCGAAATTGTTGTGAAAGTCAACAGTACTTACAGTGTCACTCTCGTAAGTGACTGTTGGTTTTTAATACTTGTCGTCTGTTAATTGATTTTGAAGATCTATCCATCTTAGTTAAAATAATTCCAAATACTTGTTAACTTACCGTCGTTAGATGACTTCAAATACATATTAAACTTACCGTTGGATAAGTGGATTTCAAATACATATTTACCGTTTACAAAATAATTACCTATTAAATTACCGTTTGTCAAATAGTTCATGTTCCTATGAGACTTGACATTTGCACAGTGAATCTCAGATTTTCTTATACTTACCGGTTGTCAATTATGATTTGAGTTCCACTTCCCCTTCGGGATTTACTTTTATAACATATTTATTGTTCAATTGTTGTGAATTGTGGGAAAATAGAAGTAAAGGTCTGGCGCCCTAATTTTGAATTTTTAGTTTCCCTCTTCTTCCCCTTTCAGGTTACACACACCCACATTGACACGCACACTCGCACACATAAACAATCACCATACACATAAACAATCACTACACACACACACCCACACAAACATATAAACACTCACCACATACACACACCAGCAAGACAGAAGTCAAGCCACGACCCTGACTTTGCTAGCTATGGGTAAGTGAGCACAGCTTTTGATTGTGATCGAAAGTTGTGTTACACGGCATAAAATACAATCTGAAGCAGCATCTCGAAACTTAGATCGAATTGACGCAAATACAAAATTATTTAAACTTTCATCTCGTGTTTGACCGTAAAAATTGATAAAATTGTCGCATGCACTTTTAAAACTTTCCAAATATTCACTTCTACCGTCAAATATCGGAATTGTATTGGCAATTTTTTCAGCAGCAAAAATTGAAGGTTGATCAGGCATTTTGAAAATAATTTCAAGACTTTCTTTTAAATCGTCTAAATTAAATGACATAAATTTTAATTTTTTCTTTTACAATGTATCAATTGTAAGTAACAAGGGATAAAAGTAAGTTAGACAAATGGAAAATTTAAAAAAAGGATGCTCACTTACGTTGCGACTATTTTTTGTCACTTACTACGTACTACTACTTAGAACTAATCACGCTGTGACGATGTGGATCACTTTGACGTGGAACGCTTCTTAAAATTAATCACGATGTGGCGATGTGTGGCTCACTTCAACGTGGATTTTTCTTAATTTTTTTTTATTGATAATTTTTTTATTATTTTTCACTTTTTCACTTCACAAAACTGTTTAAAGTTCGATTGTCCGATTTCATAAACAATAGATATAGATGGCGATGTTCGATTTATTTTGAACTTCCGTCACCATGCAACATCCTACCGACTGCGCCAGTTTTGTTAGCGGATTATTTTAATCGCGAAAAAAAACATTTTTTTTTATTATTTAAAACTTGTTATATTTATTTCTTCTTATGTATTTTTATTAACATTTAAAATATTTTATTATATTGAACAATACGTTTATGTCAACTTCTTACTATCGAATGATACATTTGTGTCAACTTCTTATTATCGAATGAATATAATTGTACAAGTACACAAATAGATCGTATTCTATTGCGAATAACATAATTGTACAAAATATATCGTATTCTACTGCGACTAATAACTAGCACACAAATATATCATGTTCTACTGCGTTTAACATAACTACTTAGCAAAATTAAAAAAATAAGTCATTCTCAATTCCACAAAAATAATCTTGATAACTTAAAAGCAAAACTCGAACTCAACAATTATCCTAACAATTTCATAAACAAAATTTTTAATAGATTTTTTTTAATCGATGACGCTGCCAATGAAAAGCTTACACTCCCTCCACAAACTAATAATAATTCTCCTATGCATTTTGTATCCGCTAAGTTGTTTGTTCTGAGCAAGTTAAAAGGTTCTTTTATTTTTTCGAAAAAATTGTTGGTATTTTACAAAACTATTTCTACTCAAAATTAGTTCGAAATCTTGGGATTATAATTTAATTTTCTGGCACTACATTTTTGCTTAAATAATTTTTGTGTATCCGTTCGAAAATACTATTAAAAATCTCTAAAGTAGCTTGAAAATACTACGTAATTTTTTTTCATATATCGATTTTGACTGGCTCAGATATTTCAAGTATGAGATTAGTAATGTTATAATAACAGCAACGCACGCAAATAAACCTACAAACTTTGTATCTTTATAATGTTAGTAAAGATAGGATAAATGTACTTAGAAAAATATACAGTTTATGATTGGATCTTGTTTAATCTGATGAATGGTAATAAAATAAACGTCATCATCACCATTCCCATAATAATTTTTGATGAACGCTTTACGCTGGAATTAACTTAAGTTATTCCATCCATGCAAAGCCGGCCGGTATAATTAGATTTATCATTGCAATTGCAGCTGCATACAAAATAATTCATGTCTGTCGTTAGCCTTGGTTTTCACGACGCCGACGCCGCGCGCCCTTGTCGTCGTTTACATTTACGTTTGAAAAATCGTCCCGCAGATAAGATGGGAATTTATAATTGCACTTTATTGCTTTAATTATTGTTCGTTTTAAAACCGGCGGTTTTGCCAGATAAATGTTTGGGAATGGAAATTTACAGGAGCGAAATAAAGCAAAGAGGATGGTGCATTTACGGCGTGCGGCGTGTGGGATTCGCTTCACGTTTTCCTGGGGCGATTCCGAGGATGCATGCTAGTTCTAAATCACGCTAAATAGTTTTTGCACTCAATTTTTTTTTAAAACGAAGTGTTTATTAGAGCACCGGGCCGGAATTTTAATCACGATGTGCGTTTTCGAGGCGATAACTCTTGCGTGTTTATAACTATTAAAAGTAATGAGCCACTTTTGTATTTTTTTTAAGCGCAGCCATGAAATAAACTTAACGTTGTGCTTGAAAGAAATTAACATAATTTAATTTTACTAACTTTATTTTATGAAAATCTCAAGTTCAGACAGGAATATGATTAATTCTTTTTTTTTTGGAGAAAACAATGGGAACAAAATACAATACATCTGCTCTGGATGAAAAAAAATGTTTTAAATAAAATATTACTTTTTTATTTTTTATATTCCTTTGTATTCATGAGCCTTCATAAATTATCATTTACTAAACAAGAAGAATTCGTTTACGTATTTATTGTAATAATCCTTGATTGACATAAAACTCATTACATATTCTCCTTATAGCTATTTAACAAAGTTAAATATTCTGCTTAATTTTACTAATCTCTTCAACTATGCTGTTTCGGATTTAATATTCTATATCCTAATCAGCACAGTAAAGGCGAGATTTGATCATTTTAAGCAGAGATATTCAGACGCTATATACCGCTTGCAGATTGCTCGGATTCAAGCATGCATTGCGCCATCTAATAGAGCAATAATGCTTGAATCCTCCTTATGTCTACTTAATTTAAACCAAAGATCTTTCTTTAATTTTTCTACCCTTGCTCTCCCCCTCACTCTTTTTTTCATTCCTCCTCCACCATCATACTCCCTTTCATATTTCCCCATAGTTTCCTTTTCCATATATCCCCTTCTACAGACTCATCATGCATTTCCTCACATTGGTACTTTATTTCTCCCTTCCTTTATCTTCCTTTTCCATACCATTAATTCCTCATCCTATCATACCCTCTCTTGCCTTCTTCACTATGTCCCTTACCATATATTATCTCTTTTTTTCTTTCCATGACAAGTCTTCTTCTTTTAATTGTCATCAGTCATAAGGCTGATTGGATACATATCTCCATCTTTCCCTATTTTGAAACAATCTACTCATTTCTCTAAAAGTACAACATCCAACATCTTTGACCATTTGTGAACAATTATCTAATCTTGGCCTACTTCTGCTCCATTTCACATCATAGTCACCCTCTAATATATCCCGCACTTGCCCGTCGTGTCTTAGTCTGTCCTTTCAATCTGTCTCTTCTAGTCTTAATTGTCTGCCAAATACCTCTATGTTCGTTAATTCTTTCCAATAGATCTTGCCCTGCATTTTTTCGAATTTCAGCTTGCAAATTCCCAAGGTTCTTTAATGTTTTTTATACTTTTTCGTGTTATATCAAATTTTTCTCTTAATATAGGATATTCCTTACCCTCTACTTCCACTACATACTCTGTGCCCTAGTTTTTTCCCTCATATAACTTTCCCAAATATTAATTTCACATATCCCCTTTATCTTTCTTTTCCAACAGAATTTCCCCTGCCTCATTTCTGACATTTTTACTGATATAGACCCTTTTTTGAAAATTTATTGTAATTATAATCTATGCTTCGTCGGTCTTCCCCACTTGAATTTACCTTCAACCTATTTATAACTGTCATCTATACTTCGTTATGTAACTCTCCTCCTGCATTTTCTAATAATTTTCTATATATTTTTTTTTTATTTTTGCTTCCCTACTTTACCTATTTTACTTTTATATTTTCTTCTTTCCTGTATTCATATTTTTAAAGTACATTCTCACCATCAACATTGTTAATTGTACTCTTAAAAAGATTATTTGTTTCTTTGTCAATCCTATCCAGCATTTCGGGGTCTTTTCATTTTTGAAGATCCAGATGCTTCCTTCTTTTGTATTTTTCTATAATCTTAAATTTTAGACATTTATTCATAACTATTAAATTATTAGAACTGTCCACATATGCTCTTGGACAAGTTTTGAAATTCCTAACTTGATTTTTAAATATATGTAGTTATTTTGACATCTTTATGTATATCCAAACATCTTCCAAGTGTATCGCCGCCTAACATGATGTTGGAGTAGTGTGTTTGCAGCTATTAGGTTGTGTTTTTGTTTTGAAAATTCTATAAATCGCGTAAAATTTCTGTTTCCTAATCAAATTTGGCAAAATTATTGTTCCCTCTTTCCCCTCCCCTACAACTTCGTTGAAGTCTCCGGGTCAACAGTAAAATTGCTTTTTCATGGAATAACCCAATCGTGACTGATTTCAATGTACTGAAAACGAATATTACCTCAAAAAAAGTTGGCTGGCTCTCGTTGCAGAGATATGGACGTTTTGTTCGTTAAGTAGGTGCTATCGGGTAATAAAATGCAATTTAGTATGATAAATAGATCCAGACGAAATTATTGCGGCATATTTCATCATTCCTTTACCCAAATAAACGTCAGCATGTGGTAGTATTAAGGACGACGACTTTACGTGTTTTGATGAAACATCTGTGCCACATATACTTAACTCGGATGAATTGAACAATCTTATTCGAGATTTGGATCCGTCCAAAAGCAAAATGGAATCTTCTCGAACACAGTGTCTGAATAACTTGATTTTGCAATCGTCATCAGACATTCGAATATTTCTTTGAAAAAGAAGAAAGCCATGTGATCTGCTGCAATATTGATGGCCTACTACAAGAACTCGGCATCGCACAAGAACCACATGAATGGCGGCGCTGTATATAGATGCCTCAAAACTGAGTCTTAGGACGGCTTTGCTGCATAACGGCAAAAAGTTTCCATCCATACCTATCGGACATACTGTCTATATGAAGGAGACGTAAGACAATCTATAGCTGCTATTGATTAGGATGTGCTGATTTTAAGATAGTGGCTTTGTTGATGGGTTTTCAGCAGAGATATACAAATCATTGCAGTTTTCGTTGTTTATGGGATAGCAGAGAAATCGACTTGCACTACATCAAGAACGATGGATGTATAGCATTGGTGGAACCGCACAAAATCATCATTCCTCCGCTACACATCAAACTCGGCCTTATAAAAAACTTGGTAAAAGCCACATATAAAAATGGACTAACAGTCAAGTACCTGCATGAAATATTCTCTTGCTTAGTGGAGCTAACATTTAAGAGGGGGGTTTTGTGAGGCCTTAGATTAAACAGCTGTTCAGAGATCCCAAGTTTGAGAAAGCTCTTCAAAATAAAGAAAAACTTGTTTGGTATGCGTTCTGTCAAGTGGCTAATAACTTCCTTGGGAATGTGAAGCGCAAAAACAACTGGGCTAGGATATGCTGGCTTTGTTTCAAGATTTCGACTGCAATATGTCGCTAAATATTTACTTTCATGACTCCCACTAGAATTTCTTCCGTAATAACTGCGGGGAGTTCAGTAATAAGCACAGCAAACGTTTTCATCAGAACATTGCCAAGACGGTACCAGTCCAAATGGTCAACGTCAATGCTGGCTGACTATTCTTGGATACTCATCAGAGATACTATCCTCGTCCATCACAAACGTCAGGCCAAAAGAAAGCGAAAATACCGTAGCTAATTCAGATTTTTCTATGTCATATTTGTTTTCAGCACATTGAATTAATTAGGAAATGACTATTTTCATCTCGGGCGCAGACAATTTTTTAAATTTTGTTGGCCTTAATTATCATTTGTTTTCTCTTTAACATGACCCAAAACAGATTCGATCTCAGCATACACTATTTCTACGCAGGCATGTATACCAACAGTCTTTACCGGTTTTGTATTTAACCTAAACATAATTTCTCTATCTCTGTGATGTAAAAAGTTTGTTCCTTCGTGAAACCCCGGATACATTTTACCCCAGAGAGTGTAATCATTATCAGATATATTGTTCTAGGTCTAGGGAATGATAAAGTGTGGTTTTCCCTTGCCTTCTACATCTCAGAGCTATTATCGTATCAATCAATATGTGATCGGGCTCCTCGTGCTTTGACCTGGTAGTGGCTTGCCGTATGCCACACTATTTTTGGCGCCTGTTACGACAGACAGAGCATACCTTCGGGTTATTCTAATCGGAACCCTACATAGATTTTTTTATATTATTACTGCATATCTTGCATACATTTCATTGTCCTTTATTGAATTTTCACACAATTCATTAAATATTTCAATATTTTGGTGAAAAAAAATCATTTCATTGAATTTATTAAAATAGTTAGGGATTTGATCATAAAACAAGCTTTTGTTAAGGTTCATAACATTTTATATCAATTTTGATTTTGGTAATTTCCATGAAAAACCAATGATCTCAAATGAAAATTTGGTCATTTGAATTTTATTCATAAACACATTAGTTATTCCTAAAAATACTAATTATTTTGCGATAAATTGGATGAACAGAAAAGGACGAAAATAACTAAACTACCAAACAACGTCAAAACAGTAAAAATACTAAGCAACTAGTAAATGCTTGATTATCTTAACTCTATTTATAAGTAACGATAATGTGCTCTGGCAAAACAATCGTCGGGCCAATAAAAATATACTAAATATTTAATATTTTTTTAATAGTTTAATTTTTAAGGCTTAAAACAAAACAAAAATGGAAATTTTATATTTTAAATTATTAATTTTTTTTATGATGACCGGTATTTTTTTCTGCGTGCAGTTACCCGGCCTGATGATGTACTAAAAAATCGATTTAATTGATATTAATTCTTATTTAAAACAATAAAAGATTTTAAACGATTTTGTAATATGTTTTGAACGAGAGATAGTTATTAAAAAAAAGGTTAAAACTGTATACTATATAAAATAGTTCAATTATTTAAAGTAGAAGAGAAATAGAAACTAAATATAGCTTTCTGTTGTAAGTACATATAAGGAAGTGGAAGAAATTTCAATTCAAGTTATCCAAACCGCTAATAAAAGTAACTTCCTGGAGCAAAAGCAAATTCGTTTCTACCGCTGGCCGAAGGAAAGGAAAACCGGGAAACACGATAGTTGCAAAAATAGACTAAAAAATATAAAACACGAGTGGCGCATCGCATTGCAAAGTGCAATCCTCCACAACTCCTTTGTACGTAGCAATGCCACGCGGTCGGTATGTTAAACCGGTATTTTATACCATTCAGGAGCGCCCGCATTGATAGTGAGCCGCCTGGGCTCGTTGGTTGCTCTCTGCCCTCCCTAGGACGTGAATTTAAATATAAATCTCGAACAATGTGCAAGGTATATAAACATAAAGCGCCGTAAAGGTAATATTAGATGAGATAACGCCGCGCGATATGATACGGCGGGGGACGGAGTCACCTTTTGCCGTGCACATCCCTTAAACCAAACAACGCTCGGTGGACATATTCAGAGTTGTTTGCGGCTTTGGAAATCCTACAGATAGACTCTGAATAATACATGTTATAATCTCTGCAGAGTGTGCCATGCATTATGTAGATAACCACTTAAAATATTCACAAACTGGCGGTATAACGGGAATCTCCATTCGTCAGACCTACTTACACTCAAACCGCGGCGCGACCCTGCCACTCCTCTCCGTGGGAGCACCCCCGGAACGATTATTATGTGGATGTTATTAGATTTTCTTCTTATAATAAAATCTATGTTCTTTACATAACAATTTATTCTTTAAAAATTCGTATTCATGTACCAATTCCCTGAAATTTAGAGAAAAATAAAATCCATATTTTAGAAGGACCCGTCATTTGAGCACTAAATATCATCAAATACTGTGAAGTTTTTTGAAAGTTGACCGATTTTGACCTACGAGGGCTCAATCGATTCATATTCTCATCAGGAAAAATGTGACTGGTGCATTTCAGACGCAACGGACTATGAATTACAATAAAACTGATTTAAACAATTCAAAAATACTTCTCACGGTCGCTGATCACGAATATGAAATTTAAAGATGTGGCAAATCGTCGTGGTTCCGGAAAGATTATGTCCAAGAACACAAACATCAAACATATCAAATTATAGGTTTCCGAAGTCGATGCTGAATTGACGGTCCAAGAATCTCATATATTTTCCGGAAAATTTGTGAAAATTTTGATATTGTTTGGAAAGATGATTTATTTGAGTCCGTCAATATATGCTATGTAGAATGTTTGCTATAATTATTATTGTGAGTGATTTATTGAGGAATGTTGCTTCACAAAGTTCGATGGAATTATCCCCTCTTGCCGATAGATACATCGAATACATGAGATCTTGTTATAGTTTTAACTCATGTGTTGTATTCGATGGATGCAAAAAATGAAAATTAAATCTGCTACAAGAAATCATCGATACAAAAATTGAACCTGCAACGATATTATCTTTGATGAGACAATATCTCTCTAATTCGGCAAGAAAATGTTATGGGTAAAACAACAACAAAGATAGATTTATTCAATTACTATAAAAAACTCAAAGAAAATGGAAAATGGAATCGGTGATCATAAGTGATCATGACGTCACTCACTCTAGAATACCAAACAACTTATTTGCTTAAGCCTTAAACCTCAGATTTTTTTTTTAAAGGAAAATTGGCATTTGGAAAATCTTTGCTAAGTTCGAATTGATTACCTTTAAAGGATTATTCTTTCATGGTACAGAACTACTTCCATTCAACGAGAACTAACTTGCATCAATATTAGATTATGGACAAAGGACCCCGCTGAATCCTTATGGGAAACGGGTCTTTGTCAAACTCTCTGAAACTTTGTATTCTGATAGTTCTAGATGAGAAGATCAAAAGTCCTTATGGGTGCTAAGTCATAAAAACTCGTTTTTTAAGTTATAGCCCTCTGAAGTTGGGGTTTTCGTGCAGAATCCTTATGGGAAACAGATCTCTGGCAAACTTTCGGATACTT
>JARJED010164413.1:0-11527 GCA_030264515.1 Sepedophilus sp. GC000190 | reverse complement strand
TAGTTTTGAATATTACTTTGGACATTTTGGACGGGATAGAGGGAATTGTTGATGGATTGGTGTTTTGAGAGTCAAGATTGGAGTTACTAGCGAATATATCAGCAAAAAGTTCAGCTTCCTCTTCCATATTCGTGAAGCAAGGGAGGAATTGAGGATGTTGGCCGGTTCGTCTGGATTAATTTGGCCAGGGACCAAAAGGATTTGCTACCGTTACGAGTGTTAAGGATTTTGTTGCGAATAGTATCTCCGAAGTTCACGCACATTGATTAGAGGAGCAAATAATTATAATTTAGTGTTACTGAGGAAAACGATAAAAACAATTAAAAAGAAACGAAGAAATAAAACAATAATATATGAACGTAAATAACGTACGTATGTTCCGCGGAGGTTCAATTGGCGTGCAATTTATAATCCCCGGATTTTTCCCATGAATATGAAAGTTGAGACCATAAATTCCTCCCGTTGCAATTTCCAGCATTATTTCTAAAATCGTATTCCACGATTCGTTTCCTTATCCGCGCGCGAACATTCACGGATGTCAACCGTGTGATTCCTCTTTCTCTGCCGCGGCTCTCCGCCGCGGAAAACGCACACACACCGGCCACCTTTTCCCCTCCTGCCATATAGTTCGTGTGGCCCAGCTCTAATGTTTTACATGTGATAATGGTATGCGGCGCATCTCCCAGTAAATCACTATTTCACACTGGGCGTGCTTGGTCCATGCCACCAGTGTATATGATGTAGAAGGAATCTCGGCTCATAATTCAAACGGATCCTAGATTTCCGTCAGTTGTAACCTCATTATGAATATCGTCGCATAAATCAAGCCTGGGCCGTGCGCCCAGCCAGGCCTGCCACTAGGAAATCGTGTGTATTCGGCAGGCTCTTGGTAATGTTATGCGCAAAAATGAATGCAGAAGTCATCGACAGTTATATTATGTACTACACAATGAATAAAATGACTACAAAGTTTGCAAGAAATTACCATCAAAGATTAAATGCAATTTTCAAAAAATTATGATGAGAAATGGTATGTTTGAAGAATCATTATGGTTTTTCGAAAAAAATTGATAAAACATTCCGAAAATCACCACAAGTCAATACCCACCCATATATTCTATAGCAACACATAAACATAAAACTGGCGCACGTGCCGCCTTTTACCCATATTCGTCCCGCATCTGGGTTCCCCCGAGGCGCCGTAATGGGCGCACGAAATTAATACATGAATTCTCAATGTTGATGTTTTAAATTGATAGATCACGCATTATTTGCTTTACTAAACGTATTCGCATCGGAGGTACAATATTATAATGCGCTCGTAAATCACCTCTTCGCCTCCCCCCCTTCCTCCTCACACTCGCGGCAGCCGGAATGGAATACATACGCACAAAATGAGACCTCGAGGGGCCGATACACAATAGATATTATTGTTGGCGATTTTATAAAATTGGCGCCACGAGTTAATCAGGTGCGATTTTACCATTATGCATCCGACCCGTATGTTAGTGTTGGTAACGTTCTCATTGAACCGATCGAGAAAATTACAAAACGCGCAGGCAACGGGTAATGAAGCCGTATGATTACCACGAGGAGTTATATTGTCTTATTGTTGTCCCTAATGATGGCATTATGCAATAGTAGCTTCGATATGTGCATTAAGTGTTATTACGTTGTTTAAAATCTTTTATGCACAATCGCCGGCGGATTTAATGAAATAAATAACGGTTTAATTAACGTTGCAAAACGTTTTAGCATTTAAATATCAACGGCGTTAAATTTCAGCAAAAGGATCTTTGCCATTGTTTGCTAAATGATGGTGTTTAACACTGATTTTTTTATTGCAATTTATTTAATAAATGTTAACTACGTTCATAATATTTATTCAGTTAAACTAATTGTTAGTTGGCTGTCATTATGTTACAAGCTGCTAATAAGGCACACATTTAAATATTGTTAATAAATAATTGTTAACTTATAATACATATTTGTATTATAAGCATCTGTTCATCAATCTCTTTCGAAGTTTCATCGACATCCACCACAGTGGTATAGCTTCATCTCCAATATAGAAACTTAATAAGAAGGAAGTGGGTCTCGCTAAATTTTGTTATCTTAAAAGAAAGAAATGCAACACACCACATACTATTATCTTGAAAGCAAGAATCTGTGGCGTGCCGCTCGTCCTCCTTCTCAAGATACGACATAACTCTTTCTTCAAAAGATCAATTTGTGGCGTGCCGCACTTTTCCTTTCTAATGCATCAAATTGTAATGTACCTCTACCTTCAAGATAAGAACTTGATAAGAAGGAAATGATACACAACACATTTTGTAGACAGAGGAGGTGCGCCACGCCAAAAATTGTTTGTTCGGAAAAGCTAGACTGTGCTATGTCACAACTTGAAAATGAGAGAGTGCACCATACCACAAGCTGTTATCTTCAAGACAAAAACATGTGACTTAGCATCCCTTTCTTTTCAATATAATAACTATTAGCGTAGCATAATCTTATTAAGATAACCAAGTCTGATGTAGCTCCCACTTCAAAATAACAACAAGGAGGTGCGTCAGGCATCAAACTATTTTTTGGAAATGACTTTTCAAAAACTTTATACAATTTTCAATGATTTAATGTTTACAATCATTTTCTAATCATTTTCATGAAATCTTCAATGAATGATTTTAACCGTACAGTTTTAAAAGTATTCTAACCCAGGCCCCCATTTTTATTTCTCTAGGAAATTTTGAGGTATAAATCCGCCCTAGCAGCATTAGCTTCAAAATTATTTTTTATAATCTACGACTTATTGCAGTAACTGCGATAATTAAATTCAACCTTGATAATGACACAATTGACTCCAAAAAAGTCACGTTTAAGCTATCTCATATTCGTGACGCTTTTTTCAAACATCAAGTAATAAAAACCTATATTTACAATTCACCAAGCATATACACCTAATTTTATAGATACTAAATTTTATTTTAAAAACATGAATGCAATTGTTTAGTTTCAACTCATAAAAACACCAATTATTATTATGTAGAAGACAAATAGAAATTAATTTTCGGTTCATGGCTTTATTAAAATAAGCAACATTAGTACCCAGTGAATCATGGCTACTGAAAGTCGAAAGGTGCAATATTTTGCAACGCTATCAGGTACCTACAACCAAGATTAAACCATAATTTATTTACTACAATCAAATATTTTAGGGTGTTTGCTATCGTTTGTGTCAGGAATAAGTTTGGGCTGGTCATCCCCGTATCTACCGAACTTAGATGGAGTATCCACTATACAATTAACTAGCGTGGATGTTTCATGGTGTGCTGTTATGCCTCTACTTGGAGCTCCACTAGGTGCAATCACAGCCGCATTTTTGGTGGATAAAATTGGACGCAAATACTTCCTGTTGGCTCAATCCCCGATTATAGCTACCTGCTTTGTGACCATGGCGTACGCCCAAGATGTTATATTGTTATGTGTAGCGCGCTTCATAATTGGTTCAACTGAAGGTGCTGCATATACAGCATTGCCGATTTATTTGGGAGAAATAGCAGATCCCAAAATTCGTGGCCTATTAGGATCTTCAGTATCGGTGTCTGCTTTAATTGGAGCTCTATTTATTAATGTAATCGGCCCATACACTACTATCCATGCGAGTTCCATAATTTGTGCAGCAATACCTTTGCTGCATCTTGCCACTTTTGTGTGGATGCCAGAGAGTCCGTATCACTTGCTGAAAATTGGTGATGTGGATAACGCAAAACGCAGCCTTCAAATGTTGAGAGGAATCGAAAATAATGATGAGTTTGCGGAAATAGCTGCGGCAGTTAAAAGACAGGAAGCTGGAAAGCAAGGAAAACTAACTGATTTGTTCACTGTTAAAAGCAACAGGAAAGGTGTTTATATATATTTAATACTAGCTTGTTCTAATAAACTTTGTGGAAGTAATCCTGTCATGTTTTATACTACGACTATATTTAAGAAAGCTGGAGGAGTATTGGCTCCTGTAACATCAGTGCTATGTTTTCATACCGCTGGTGTGTGCGCAACTATAATAGCTGTATGTGTTATTGATAGACTTGGTAGAAGACCGGTTATGTTGTTTTCGGCAATGGGGATGGTCTTAGCTTTAATGTGCCAGGCTACATATTTTACGTTTGCCGAATACAATCCTGATTTTTTGCTTTATTTAGATTGGTTACCAATTACGGCGTTGTCGCTATATAATGTGATATTTTGTTTTGGTCTGTCGTTCGGACCTGTACTGTTGTCGTCGGAATTATTTCCGACTTCGGTTAAGGCTAGTGCGTTAGGTTTGGCGGATGTTACTTCAGTGGTTTTGGGAACAGTGGCATCTCAATTTTTCCACATTCTCTCTGAAGAGGTAGGAATGTATGTTCCATTTTGGACCTTTGCTACGTGCAGTTTTATTACGTTTTTGTTGATATATTGGAAATTACCGGAAACGAAAGGTAAAAGTTTGGAACAAATACAATTAGAGTTAATTAATGATTGACATACTGTTTCCGATTAGTAATTATAAATTTATTTGCTAATAATATATAAATTTTAAATTAAAAGAATAAAAGGAATTGAAAATTGTTCAAAAATCAATGAAATCCATTGAAACTATTAAAAACCATTGAATTTCATTAAAAATTATTTAAAAGTCGAAGAACATTTCATGAAAATCCTTTTAATTTAATTTTAATTTATATGATGAATTTGTTAAAAATTATGGAAATCTGTAGAAATATTAAGGTCAGAATTGGTGAAAATCATTGAAATTGGAGTAAATGCATTAAAAACTATTTAAAAATTAATTGAAAATTATTTAAATTAGTTAAAAAATCAACAAAATTTGTTTAAAAATCATTAAAATTTATTGAAAATTCCACACGAATCATTGAAATTTTCATGAAAATTATTAAAATTCGTCAGAAATAAATGAGTTGAAAAATAATCGAAAATTATTAGAATTCATTGACAATTACTGATTTTTTGGATTCTTATTAAAATTCTATTGAAATTTTGATTTCATTGAAGTTTAATGTATATTCGTCAAATCATTATGAATTTTGATAAACAAAATAATTTTTAAAAATCCAAAAATTCATAAAATTTTCTGAAAATATCAATGAAGTTACCAAAAATCGAACTAAGATTTCTTGATAATTCTATGAAAACGTTAATAAATAAATCAAGGGTTAATGATGTGTCTCAAAAAATGTTGGAAATTATTTAAAAAATAATGCAAATGTAAGAAATTTGTAAATAAATGAATGGTGTATTTTTTTTTAATAGCTGAAATTATTTGAAATTTGTCAAAAATTTATTAAAATCGTTTCAAAATCAATGCAAGTCAATGAAATGTTTCGAAATTTCTTTGAATTATTGTTAAATTAATCATTTGTTTTCGAAAAATCAATGAAAATCTTTGAAATTTCTTTTAAAAAATCATTTGAAAAAGTAATTAATGCTCTGCAGTACAGCTGATTTCTTTTAAAATCCTGAAAATTCCACAAAAATCATTGAAAATTTTCATGAAAATTAAGGAAATTCATTGAAAAATAATCGAAAATTGTTCGAAAATAATTATTAGAATTCATTGACAATTACTGATTTTTTGGATTCTTATCAAAATTCTAATGAAATTTTTAAGTTAATTGAATTTTAATGTATTTTCGTGAAATCATCATGAAATTGGATTGAATTTTGATAAACAAAAAAATTCTTCAAATTTTCTGAAAATATCAATGAAGTTAGCAAAAATCGAACTAAGATTTCTTGAGAATTGTTTGCAAACGTGAAACAATAAATCAAGGATTAATAATGTGTCTCAAAAAAATCTTAGAAATTATTAAAAAAATAATATAAATATATGAAATTTGTAAATAATTTTTTTAATCACTGAAACTAATTGAAATTTGTCAAAAATTTATTAAAATCGTTTCAAAATGAAATGTTTCGATAAATGAATGTTTTGTTTTCGAAAAATCAATGAAAATCTTTGAAATTTCTTTAAAAAAATCCGTTGAGAAATTAATTAATGATGAACATTAATGAAGATTGTTTTAAAAATTGTGAAAAATTAAATTAAAAAGTTTCTAGAAACAAATTTTGAAACCATTGAAAAATCAATTATAATCTTAAAAAATTACGTTAAAAATGAAAAAATAATGAAAATTTTGAAACAGTTTTGAAAATCGTTAAATAATCAACGCGCAAATCAAAGATTTTTTTTAATTCCATGAAGTTGTGGAAAAATAAAGAAGTATTTTAGAAAAAAAATAAAAATTCTGTATACTAATTTATTGAAAATCGATCAAATTTCACAATTTTTATTTTAATAAAAATACAATGAAAATCTGTTAAATTTCATGAAAAATTCCTTAAAGTCATTGAAATCTATTTGAAAAACTGATGAAAGTTCATGAAATTTTATAAATATTTTTTACAAATCATTAAAAAATATTTGTTTTTTTTTTTATTCAAATTCTTTACAGAAATATTGAATTATGTTGGTACTGAATTATATATTTTTTATTTTCTGTTGATTTATTTCATAATTCTCTAAAAAAATCATGATTCTCTTTAAATAAAATTTGGGACTAGTTTCAAATTAAAATATTTCGATATTTCTTGAAAATCATTTCAAATCATATTTTTTTAAATCACTATATTTCTTTATTTTCTTTTTTTTTTTCTTAAACTAAAAGAAAATTCTTGTTTTTTTTAATAATCGAAAAACACTGAAATATTTAACAAATATTTTATATTTTTAAAATTTCTTTGAAATTGTTGTAAAAATCATTAACATCTGTGCATCTTTTAGAAAATTCTTTGCAATTTTTAATTTTTTATTTCAAAATTAGAAAAATCTTTGAATTTCTTTAAAAATTCTTTTAAAAGTCATTTGCAAATTCATCACATTTCACTAATATTTTAAAATAAAAAATCTATTAAATTCATTTAAAAAAACTAATCATATCTATTGATATTTCTGGAAGAATCTTGGAAATCGTTATTTTTATGAAAATCCACGAAAATTCAAGTTAGTTTTTCAAAATGCTTGAAAAATATTGGAAAAATCGATCATTTTATTATTATTTTTTTAATCTCACCAATATTCTTGGAATCATTTGAAGAATCAATAAAAATCAATATTTGAATCTTGAATTTTCTTATTATTCCGTTAAAAAGTCAATTGGGTTCAACAAAAACATTAAATTTTGAGTAAATAGTAGAAAAGGCAATTTTGGTGAATTTATTTAAATTTTGTAGAATCAAATTTCATTGAAAAAATTGTTTAAAATTAATAATATTTAATTGAATTTTGTCATTTTTTATATTTAGTAAATTTGATTCAATTTGCGAATATTTTTATTAAACTTGTAGTGATATCATAATTTAATCAATTTATATAATTTCTTTTCATTTATGTTAAAAAAATCCATGAAACTCTACTTAGTTAGTTTTTTAAAATGCTTGAAATATATTTGAAAAATCGATCGTTTTATTTTTTTTTATCTCACGAATATTCTTGAAATCTTTTGAAAAATCAATAAAAATCAATATTTATTTGAAAAAATCTTGATTTTTTTTATTATTCCGTTGAAAAATCAATTGAGATCAACAAAAACATTAAATTTTGGGTAAACAGTAGAAAAGATAATTTTTGTGAATTATTTAAATTTTGTACAATTAAATTTCATTGATAAAATTGTTTAAAATTAATAATATTTAATTGAATTTTGTCATTTTGTTTTATTTAGTAAATTTGATTCAATTTGCGAATATTTTTATTAAATTTGTTGTAGTAATATCATAATTTAATCAATTTATATAATTTCATTTCATTTATGTTAAAAAATCAATCAAGTTTTGAGTTGGTGTAAAATGTTCTTGCTAATTTCCTCGATTTTGATTGAAATGTTATAAAATTTAGTTAAAATTTAATGCTTTAATTTTGAGTTATATGATTATTGTTACTTTTTTATAAAATGCTTGTTAATTTTGTTAAATTTATATAAAATATCACTGAATTTCATTTAAAAAAATCATCATCAAATTTTAATCAATTTCATTAAAATTTATTTAATTTTTATGGAAAAGATAATTAAAATATTAGTCAATTTTATTGTATTTTCGTAAATTTAAATTGTATATTTTTTAAGAATTAAATGAACCATTATATTTTTCAATAATGCAACAATGGCATTTAAGAATGCAAAATTGCGACTGCAGATTCGACTATGTGCAGAACGAGCGGGGACGCGAAGAGGCCGAATCTGCTGTTACAATTTTGCATTCTTAAATGTAAGTAGACTGAAAGAGTATTTAATTGAATGCTATTTTCATAAAGCAAAATGAAATAAATATTTTTTTTAAATGTTATTTACTATATTTTATTTGAGGCCCCCTAGTCGATCTAGGCCTTAGGCTTTGTGAATTTCTGAAATATTTTCGTACATGTCAGAATTTATAAACCAACTGTAATACATTATAAAAATTTCAATAAAATATAAAATCAATTTACTATCAAGAAAAATGCTTGTGATGAGATTAGGATTTAGGTAGTTGAATGTATGTATTACAAAGTTAAAAAATAATTACACATGCAGAATTTAGTTAGGAAAATAAATTTGCCGATAAATTTTAAATAAATAAATAAAAATAAAACGTATATACTATATATATTTTTTATATTAATATGTGTAATTATTTCAACCTGTTTTCCGATCCCATACTGGATGATTTAAAAGGATCATATAAAAACCGAGGATCCTTTTTTTCGACCAGCTCGGGAATTAACGTTAAAATTAATTGGTGTTTAAAGTGGTTGGCCGAGTCAGATTCGCATGAATAATTATTCGCACTTTTCATTCTGGATTAAGTAATTGCTGTTTATGGAGGCTCGCTCGCTTTATTTATCCCCGATTTTATTTTCTTGAATTTATGAATATTCATGGCGGGCCTTTGTACTGTTATCTGTCGATATTATGGGTCCGATCGCGCCATTTTCTCTGTACTCGCTAACACATGTGTGTGTGTGCGCGCCGTACGTGCGCATTTTACTGTTAGATGAGGGACGGTCCCCTAACCTTTTCAATGCGTTTTCAATGCATGGTAACGAAACGTAAAGGCCGTATCTGCTGAATTATTATTAAAAGGAGGCAATTGAAAATAATAATAATAAAAAAAAGGAGCTGCATGAAGCTAGTCTTCTCTATGGATGCGAGAGAAATCGCTGGACATTAATACTTTCGTCCAAGCTGGTCTCTCCGATATTTTTTTAATTAAAAAATAATCTATATTTATGCCGGGGCCATTTAAATTCTTTTAACCTACTACTTTACGACACGAATGGAATTTCTTATTAAAACACAATCTCTACTCAATAATTATACCTATTTATTGGTTTATTATAATAAATATAACGCAACTATCGGGGGATTACGTCCCGGACGGAGGAGTGTGAATGTAAAAGAGATTAACATCTTTATGTGTTTAATGTACAATTAAAAACGTTTTTTGCGGGGGCTTGGTTTGGTTAAAGTCCGGAACAGACGATGCTCCAACATTCGCCTTTATTCACCAATCGCACATAATAAATTTTTATTATATGTATAATACTTTACTTAGTTGCCTACAGAGATATGAATTAAATTCAAATCAGAAATTAATGTCTCAGAAGGGACTCGAACCCCCGACCTCCAGCTTTTGCCGCTATTATTTTTATTATAGTTCAGCGAACGTTGGGATATCGTCTGTCCTGTACCTTATAAAGGGGGTGCGTCGTCGTATCCTGCTCGCGGTGTCATTTTTCGTGCGTGCGCGCTCGTACCGGGGCCGTGTCGGTTGTCTCCACGTAATGGATTATTCCCCGCGTGACACTTGGCAGCTCCGTTATCACGACACGACGTTTGCCGGATCCTTCGAGATATAGTTTTCGGTTTTATTTTTCCCGTTTCCTTTGACGAAAACCGCATTCTTCGAGGCTTCACCCGATTTTTTATTTGTTATTATCGCATAAAAAATAAATAAACCGAAGCCTGGCGAAGTTGTAAAATGGTGGAGAGATTAAACGCCGATACGGGACTTGTGTTTATAGCTCAATCTTATTGCAGGGGGAATTTAATAAAAATGAAATAAAAATAAATATCTTGTTTCGGAATTAACAGTATTGTGTATAAATGTATTAAACTTTTATGGCATTGTTATCTATCAACAAAAACGACATTGAAAATATATTGTATTACTTATCATTATTTTATTTATCTTCTATATGCATTCTTTAGTGAAATTATTATTTTGCTTGTTTTGACTTTACTAGCACCATTAAATTAAAAATTATTTTTTGATTAGTTGCGACTTATAAACAGATTATTCATAGAATTTTGTACATAATAAAAACAAAAGTAACTCGTGCTGTCGGGATATTACGATAATACAGGGAAGTGTCGTCAAACCACGTGGCGTACTTTCATTGGGAACGATATGTGGGGAAGCTCCAAGTGGTTTCACGACACGTCAACTAAAAAATTTAAAAAATTGTATCAAGTACTTTAAATAGTTTTAAGGTTTTCATGGCGATTAATATTGTTGCTGAAGTGGATGGCAATAGTTTTGTATGCAAGGTGTCTCAAAACACCCACCTCACGCTAAAAATATGAACTACTGCTCTGCAAAATGCTGTTTTGCAATAAGTACTTACTAATCGAGATAGCAAAAAAGTGAAGCATAACAAAGTCAGGAAATATACAGGAGGCACCTTTTTAAGCAAAAACGGTCGTATGATCTATGTCCAAATGTAGGTACATTGTTGATATCAAAGATTTTCTAACAAAATAAATTCAAACATTTAATGATCGATGAAAACCGATACAGTTTAACAAATGTTGTTATTGTCAATTGCTTACCTACTGTTCGTCAACTTTGTTAGTTTCCTCACTAAAAAAACTCTAATGGAGTTCTTTATAGCATATTTGTTTTAGTCGATCTGTAACCCTAAATAAACCCTATGCTAATACATGGAGACTGCAATATGCGATCAAACGACGAACCCTTTGGGTTCGTCGCTTATTCAATGCAGTCTCCGCGTAAATGTGCTTATAAAAAATAGTTGGCATTTTTATATTCAAAATCTAATAAATGCATACTTATCTGCAAGTGTTAAGTGAAGTTTTCACAAATTTATGTTTCGATATTTTAATTGTTTTAGATTTCATTGTGAAAATTGTTTAATAGCTGCAGTTTTCATTTTAAAAAAAGTATGTTAATCAGGAAATACATATAGCAGTACAACACAGCAATCAAGTGACATAATAGATCATGTATTCGAATGCTGCATAAAGAAGAAAAAGAAAATCTCATGAAAACGATCTCTCACATATTATTTGTTGGTTGCTTCTGAAGATTGATTTAACGATTTACTATCAAATTCAATTAATATTAATTATTAAAACTCGATAAACTTATTTTTGGGAATTCTTTATAAAAATTTAATAACTTACTTAAG
>JARJED010164405.1:0-13886 GCA_030264515.1 Sepedophilus sp. GC000190 | reverse complement strand
GTCCACCTGGCAAGGGGACCCTCCTCCGCTCGGCACGCGCTGTTGTTTGCATCTACCCAGTTTTATTAGGATCCGTTGTAAAATACTTGAAAAGTCAAAGCAATAATTTCACTATATGTCTGGGTGCACTATATACATGTGGATATGGTGATAGCGTTTAGTAGCTTGTGCTGCAATATTTTCCAAAACTATTGTTGCGATATTTTATGCTTCTAAGCGAGAAAAATTAAAAGCTCCCGACGCTGGCGTTTATCAGGGCGTCGTCTTTTATGATTTCAGATTCTCTAAGGAGTGGGCTCATTTGCATGCGCTACGTACGCTTGGTTTTACATTGAGGACACTGATAGGTACACATCTGCACATTCAGGCAGACGTCCGAAACACGCAAACGGTCTTTTCTTATTTCTTCTTCGGGGGATCCTTTAAGGGCTCGCCTTTTTAAAGTTCCGACGTGATATTATTCCTCTTTTTATTGTGGAAGTTTTATTTTTAAAGTCTATTGCTGAACGAACCGAGGGGCGGCGCAGTCTTTTTTCTTCGCCGGCACTGTCGCTGCTGCGGCGGACGCGTCGCGCGCTCCTCCTAATTGATTTTAATGAAGCAACAATAAAGGAGGGTTTATTATGCACAGCGGAAGAATTTTCCGAAGGAGAAATGAAATTTTTGCTGTAACTGTTAGATATTTTATCTTAGAATTGCTTGCCGTTCGTTATTCTTTTTTCTAATTGTCATGATGGAGAATTTGTTGTATCGAGATAATTGTCTACTATCTGTTAGAAGGCGTTGAGAACAATAGTAGAGTAGCACATCTAACACCAAAGATGAGTCAATATATCTTGGCAATATATTAATATTTATTTGTATCTTCATTCTTTATTTATGTAAATATATTTGATTTATGGATAAATATGGATATGGGTTCTATGAAATATGAAACTCAACGCAGATAGAGTCGCGCCTCGCCTAGAATAGCCGAGGCGATTTTTCTCCGTAGAGAAGTTTATATGTATTCAAATGCGGGCTTCTATTTGAATATATGTAAACTTCGCTGCCATAGAAAATTAACCTCGGTTAGTCTAGGCGAGGCGCGACTATATCTGCGATGAGCTTTATGTATCATATAAATAAATCACATTCCCAAACAATCTCAAGCATACAAGATTTTGCAATGAGAACTTGTCTTATTATAGATAGCTACAAAGTAGGGATACCGATACCCGATAATTTTTTTACTCGGGTACCCGAAGGAAAAACCCGGGTACCTACCCGATACCCAAAAATTACCCGATACGCGATAACGAAATAATACCCGATAATTACCCGATAGGCACTCAAATCAATATTTATCTTATAATAATATGATGATGTTCTACAACAGAAACAATTAAAGTTAGTTCAATATATTTTATTTAAAAATTAAAAACTACAAGAATCATTATTATTTATTGTTATATTGTTATAACTAAATATATTTTATTTATCGGGTTTTGGAAGATTTATCGGGTTTTCGGGTATTTATCTGGTCATCGGGTATTTTTCGGGTTTTCCGGTAATTATAGGATAACGGGTACATAAAAAGATTACCCGGTTACATCTACTAATCGGGTACTCGGGTACCCATCGGTATCCTTACTACAAAGTGAGCTTGGATCATGTAAAACAGGAGAGGGCGAACTTTTTAGGAGAATGGCCCCCACATAGTAAATTGAAGTAGGTAGTCGAAAAAAACAAAAATATTATGTTTGTCGGTTAAAGAAAAACGGTTTCCAAAAACTGACTTTTTGGTGGAGTTTCTAAAACAAAATGTTTCATTTATTGTAAGTATACTTTGATTCAATTCGGTATGATTTTTAAAACTTCGTTTGAATAGTGAATCACTTGATTTTCAGTTTTTGAAAATTTAGAAGAGTTGTTAATTACCAAGCTCCCGTTTTATTTTTGATTTTTTTTAAACATATAATTATTCACTTTCTTAATTTTTAAGAACGAAATTTTGCACTCCTTGATGAAATTTATTCAAAATTGAATGAAGTTTTGTAAAATTATTTGAAATTCAATAAAAAATTAATTAAATTTATAACAATTTAGATAAAATGTGATGAGAATTCAAAATAATTTTTAATTTTACCTAATTTTAAAAATTAATTTGAGATATGTATTGCTAATATTTTTTTAATAATATGAAATTTTTAAAATTGTACAGAAGTTAATTAAAATTTAATTAAATTTTCCAGTCTCCATTCTGCTTCAATTAAGTTTGTGCAACATAATTAAATATTTCTTGATTTTTTCAAATTTGCTTGCGTCAAACAATTCTTTGTTGTTGATTTTGTGATATAAAGTATAATCTAATAGTTCATATAATTTAGTCCAAATTTTATCATTTATCATGAATTATTAACGTAATAATTCTCAAAAGAATTAACAATGATATAATCAGTTGAGTGGCATGTGTGCAGGGATGGACGTCTACACATTAACTTTGATTGTCGACATCTACACGTCAACAATACGTAGACAATGTATACAATGTAGATAATGAAAAAAAAATGATGTTAAGTTTTTCTACCTTTGAAGCACTAAACAGTTATCATAGGAATAAAACATTTGATCATTGCCCGAAGTAATTTCCTTAAGTTTTTTTTAAACCTTGGTTGGTACAAGAGTGTTAATTTAAATTGTTCTTATCTACGACCGTGTAAAAGAGGTTATGCTTATGAGTAATGTTGTGCGCCTCATATTTACTCTACATTATGAACTGAAAATCCGTAAATCGACTTGGAAGATGCAGATTTGGTGAATACTTCTACAACTACTACTACTTTTGCTACTAATTACAATTATTCCATAGTTAAACATTTCTATTAGTTCTGAAATGTCGACATTTTTTACATTGTCTACAATACTATTTTGCAGAAGGTGTCTACATGATACTATTGTCGATACGTAGACAATTGTATTGTCTACATCAGCTCATCGCAATCATTGGGGCGCGACCCTATTTTGGATCGTGGAAGTTTAAAAATGGGGCGCGACGTGACTGCAATTGAAAATAAATATAGAAATCGACTTCAAAGCATTGATGCAATGCACTTGAATATATTTTTTTCTACGCGCCTTATAATTTTATTATTATTTTTGGGTCGATATACACAAAAGGTTGCACAATGCTAGTCTACATGACATTGCCTATATCACCCATCTCTGCATATGTGAGTTAAGTGTTAATTTATTATATACAGGTTTCATTAAATTTTGCAAATAAATAATTGTTTGACAAGTGAATCAACAATTTTCTTTTAAATGTAATTGAAATTTCATAAAGAATTACGATATGTCATTGAATTATTAAGAATATTTATTGAATTTCAATTAGAATTAATTGAGTTTTGCTTCTTTTTTGTAAAATTTCAGTGATTATATGTCTAAATCAATTTCTTGAAAATCTACGTAAATCATTGA
Organism: Sepedophilus sp. GC000190; assembly: GCA_030264515.1. Lineage (NCBI taxonomy): Eukaryota > Metazoa > Arthropoda > Insecta > Coleoptera > Staphylinidae > Sepedophilus > Sepedophilus sp. GC000190. Next base: position 10,424 of record JARJED010164405.1, on the reverse strand, counting down.
ATTTTGCTGAATATTTCAGGAATTTCAATCGAAATGAAAGTATTTATATTAATGTTACTGCAAGAAACATTCCAAATTACCTATAAGCAATTCTAAGCGATTTGTGTATAAAACGACAGACCGACATACAAAAAGAAAACATCTATCAAAAACACTACGTGATTATTTCTTCGAGGACAACGACAAATCATTCATTCACTACTCATCACTAATCGGATTTTTTTCTTTTTTTTCTCTCTTCATTGTAATATTATTGTATAATTAAAATTAAATAAGAAATACTTTACCACGGGCAGTAGGACCAAATATTTCGTATATTTTATAAGTAAAATCTGTTGATTAAATATATTGCCTCTCTCTGTTACGCAAACATTTATTATTTTTCTTCAAATTTTATAGAATTATCTTGAAAATTTCATGCTTAAAATTCAAACAAATCACCTGGCATTTCAGCGCAAGCAACCAATCAAAACAAACTTAAACTGCAACTGCAAACTCAAAATGGCATTTTCACGATTTTACAACCAACATATGATTGATAAATTGACATAGGAATATATAATTGATTCATTCATTGTCATATTTTGTGGCCTATTATTCCTCAAACATTGATGAATAGTAATAATTTTATAAGTTTCCTCAAACACGTTTCTTTTTGATAATAACCTACAGCCTCGGGCTTTATATTATGTTTGAAAATTTGTCATAAACTAATAAATTTTAAAATAATTCCAAATAAAATATGATTATTTGGCTTTTTACGTTTTTTTAATGAATTTATATCAAGAAATTATAACTTGTATATCGACAAATATTATTTTTGTAAAAAGAAAAAAAAATTACCTTTGTATTATTAAATTTGATCGATTGAAATTTATCTATAAGTTATTTAAACTTTCATTAAAAAAAAATGTATTTTTTTTCAATTCATTGAATCCATTTGTAAATTTAATTAATTTTATTGAAAATTGTAGTAATTTATATACTTGTTGTTTTCATTTGTTGTAAAATTCAATTTGAATTTTTCTAAAATTTGGTAGAAATTTCTTTAAATTTAGTCCATAAGTTATTACATTTATATTTAATCATTTTCCCAAAGCAATCCAATTTCATCAAAATTCAACAATTTCTACAAAAATTTAATAAAATTCAAATTCGAAAACTGGTTTTTAAATTTCAAACACTTACTTTTTTATTTTTTTTTATATAAAGACACTTGTCGCATGTGTCCCTAACGGACCGCACAAAACAACCACAGGCCCTTTTTTGCACATCCCCAATGTAAAGCTATCACTATAAAATTCAATCTAATTATTAATTTAATATGAACATGTACTTTTTGTTAAAAAATAAAGAGCATTTCATTTTTGTGAATTACTGTTAAGTTCTAGGATCTTGCAGCTTATAACGTACTTAATATTAATATACCAGTCTCCACTTCAGAATTTTATCAGCTCTGCATATAATATATTATCATAGTGCTTCAACGACGGATGGTATGTGAGAAAAACTGAATAAAAGTCAGAAAGAATTGGTTTGTGTTCTAAGCCACTCTACACACAATATAATTATGAATAATTATTTAATATGTTATATTATTATGTTAGTCCTATCATATATAACTAAAAATAAATATATTAATATATTCTCTCCCAGTAGTTTTGGGATACCTTTCGCGTTCGTTGATCTTTAAAGAGAGAGACGATTGGTTGTTCCTTACGTATCGACGAAATTGCATTCGTCACACTCAAAGGCTCTTCTTCCGCTCCTGAGTCTCTTTCAGGTGAAGATGAAATCCTACCTTTCAAGCTAGACATAAAATAACTTTCAATTTGTATGTAAATAAATTTTAAAAGGACGATGGCCCTCTTTATGTGTATTGTAATTAAAAAATAAACATTGTATTCTATAATATTGACCAATTTAAAATTTGTTAAATAATTAAAAAGGCCATGAATTACTTGTAGATCAATAAACACTCTTTGATTAACATACATGTTATATTTAGTTTTTTATTAAAAATCTATGTATTTTCTCAGATCTTATATTTAAATTTGCGATTGAGGAACGTTCGCGCAATACATTAATTTTTTTTGTTACCGAAAATAAGTTTTACATCATTTGTTACTAATTTGATGCTTCCTTGCCGATATGTGAAATATTTTAACACATAATTTTCATTTAATTATTCAAATATTCATTGGTTTTATTCATTTTTTTTTTAATAAAATGCAAATCGAGTTTTTATTTTGTCCACTCATTTGAAATTACTTCGTTGATTACAAAAATACATAAATAATTGCTATAGTGTGAAAATTTGGGGCTGGTTATAAAATAAATCAAAGCATCTATCTCGGGAGCTCTTGTATGATGCATGTTAGATTATCTAATCGAAAATTCATGTTAGTGGGTCATAAATAACATGGGCATATTTGTATTAGCGAATTACCGCTCGAGTAGTGAGAACCCCTCAGTTTGGGGGGCAGTATAGTGTGAAAGTAATTATAACAATGTAACGAGTCCGTCGGGGATTTCGCTAGCAGGAATGCTAAGCAAACAAGTAATTGAATGATTTTTACTGAGCGGCGAGGGTGCATAATAAGAGAATTGCGTGTTGAATTAAGGAATGATTCAACGTATTTTCTGAATACCTTATGTTAAACCGTCTAATATAATAATCGTAGCAGCATGCTGTTAGTTATACTGTCGTGAGTCAATAAATATTCATATAAACAAATTTGCAACATAAAATATTATATTTTGGCCTAAAAAAAAACTAGGTGGATCGTTAGTCATTTCTAAAATATATTATAATCGTTTATCTAATTATAAGCAATTGAATTAAAAAAAAATGTTTATATTATATTTTAAGACTATATTAAATTTCCGCAATCCTTTAAGGGGTCATTCTGCAAATAAGGGTCTAATAATGGTCGATTTTGAGTTTTTTTTTTAGCAAAATACAAAAGACCTCAAAGTGGATTTTATTGTCGTACTTTAAATAGAGGAATTATGTAAAAAAAAATCTTGCTTCATATGTGAAGGTTGATGCCATTGCCATTCCATGTTGCATATTCTCGTTCGGACAGCGCCCATCGGCGGACATTGCTGCGTCCGTAAAAGTCATCTTAATCAAAAGAATAAAAATGCATCTTAAAGAGGATGAATCAAGTTGTGCAATGAACCTCGAAAAAAATCCTTCGAAAATTAATGAAGATATGGCGCCACAAACAAACATTTCAAATTTTCAACATTTTTTTTCATGGTTTTATGGCCATGAAAAATAATATTTTTTAATTTAAAATTTTCTGCGGTTCATTGCACAAAACATAAGATGTCAAACAAGCATGCAAATTTAGAAGTTGATCGGTCCGATAGTTTTTTTTTTCATCGTGTCCGTCAAATTGATAAAATGAGTTCAGAGAAAAACGCGTTTAAAGTTTTTTGGCCGATTAAAACGAACCTACCCGGGTGCCCATTCTACACTCTAATGACTAATGACCATATCTTCATAAATATGTCAATTTTTTATATTAAAATTTGACAGTTAAATTTTGAAATATGTAACTATCGAAATGTGCTGTAATAAAAAAATCGATAAAACAAAATTGCAGAATGACCCCTTAATGAGTTTCTTATACATTTAAACAATTCATGCTAAATATGTTTGAAATGGGAAGAAATATTGTTGTGTCAATTAAATGTATTATTTTAATTTTTGTGAAGTTAATAAAAAATGCACTTTAAAATTTTTATTATTGAAGAAATTAATTGCAATTTGACAAAATAAAAAAAGAAGTGGAATTTTACATGGCAGTCACCAAATAAAAGGCTTTAAAGAGGATATAGTTGTTTTATACTAGCTCAAATATTACTACGCAAACGGTGTAGAGTAAAAGCTTTTCCTAATTCAACTTCTCACTTTCTTACTCTTGCAGGTTTTAATTGACATAAAGACATCTCCAGCAATGATAGCAGGAAAGGTAAATGAAGTTCGTTAAATTTGTATTAAATTGTTTTTTTTCTGTATTGAGATTGCGAAATGGTATTCAATTGAATCAAACGTCATTTTTTAAAGCATTACAATAATGAATTGTCATGATATCTCATTACAACACAAATATCGTATTATAATTTTATTGTAAAGTTAAAAAGAATTACGTGACAATGTGTAAACAAAAATCTACTAAATATTTAAAAAACCTGAATTATAATAAAACCATGAATGATAATGATTCAAAGAATTTCTAGTAATCTGAAAAAATGTGAAAACTCCAAGGAAAATCTTTCAAGTTTAAATATATTCTAAGAATTCTTGTAAATGTTAAGAAATTTAATGCAGATTGGAAATTTTATAGAAATTCTAAGAAACTAGAATAATTTTGTGTGATTTCAGAAAAAATATTCTCAACGACTTTTGTAAAATCAACAATTTTAAATTATTCTAATAGTTTTTTTAATTTTATTGGGTTTTTTTATATTATATTTATTGATTGTCTTGTGTGTATGAGAGTTGTAGTATTTTCAGCCCGTGGGGATGTGGAAGTCGATAGCATAGTTGGCAAGGCCCTGAAGCCCAAAGTCGATGTCGAGGATTTGAATACCTCTCGGTTATTAATTTTTGATACATAATTAATTTCATTTCTGTCTGTAGTACCACTACATTAGTTTGTTTATATTGACTTTTTTAAGACTTGAAATGCTATTGAAGATTCCATTTTTTTTAAATCATTATTTTCACTGTTTTTACGTCACTCATTATCGTCTAGAATTAATCAAAATGACAATATCATAATTATTTTTGTGAATTTTACTATTTCAAATCATTTTTAACAGTTAGAAATGTAATTTCCATGGTAATTATACAATTTTGACAAATTTGAATGTCATTCTCTGAAATACCATTATTACAGTTTTACAATGACTATTTTCTTGCTTTGTTATTTGATAGTTATTAAAGATATGTTACTTTGACACTCTGAAATGTACTTTTATTAGAAGAAGAATTATTTGAAACTGAACGAGCAGAATTTGTTTTGCATGTTGTCAAGCGCTTTCAGCTTTCGCCATTGTCAAGACTCAGTCAGTTAAGGTTCAAATAATTCTTCTTCTGATATTTCCACGATGCAAGGTTTATCTAACAACATTGTACTTTTATTATATTGGGGCTTTCAAAGGAGATAAAGAGAAATAATTTGCCAATGTATTTTTAAAGTAAAAATAAGAAAACACAAAAAAAAATTAAGTACTTTTTTTTATTTTGTAAATTTTCACAATACTCAAATTATCCTATTATGGATTTCAAAGATTTCCAGCAGTTGTGATAATTTTTAAAAGATTTTCAAGATGTTTTCAGAATTTTCACTGGTTTTTCATTATTCTCATTGGGTTTTCAAAAATGTTCAGATTTGTCTTATAAATTTTCGATTTTTTTAATGATATTTTTTAAATAAATAGGTAAATATGAGTTTCGCGAAAAAAGGAAATAATAAAAATTCGTAATAATTAAAAAAATAAGCAAATATTCCATTAGGTTTTCAAAATCTCTTAAACTTGATGTTTTTTCTTTAATTCTTGATCGTTCCTAAAAATATGAGGATGAAAAAATAAACAAAAAGAATTTGTGAATATATTTAAACAAAAATCATGATAATTAAAATTTCTTTAAAAAAAATGTTAAAATTCTTTAATCTTCTTCAAAATTCGAAAACATTCTTAAAAAATTTGCATTTTTTTCAATTTGTTTTTGCATTAATCTCTAATTGTTTTAGAAAAACTCTTGAAAATCATTGACGATTACAGTTTTGTAAGATTTAATAAAAAAAATCCTGATATTCGAGAAACTCTTAAATATTATAAAAAAATCTTCTGGTTCTTTTTTTTTTAATTACAAAACTTTTCCTAAAATTTTAAAAAATCTTTGAAAATTTTCACTATTCTTCGAAATTAAAAAAAAACAATTTTCATGAACATTATGAAAATAACTATTGAAAGTTCTCAAGGATTTATATTATGTACTAAAAATAATATCATACAGGGTGTTTTTTTTTAACTGAGACAACTAAATATCTCGAAAAATATGCTGATAAATTCTGATATAAAAAAATAATATTTTTAAAGGGGACATCCGCGTGTCACAAAATCAGCCTCGCCCTGTCCCTCTTATGGGTGGGATGGGGGTACCTTTGGAATTTTTAATGGGAACTCCTAGCTTTTATTGCAGATTCGGATAGTACGTCAAAAAATATATCACTTTTATTCGAAACATTTTTTTCGATTCATGTGTTGATATTAAACAGCCGATTAATTTATTCTTATTAAGTTTTTCTGAAAAATTGCTTTAAGAGGTAGTTTACCTGAACAAGTACCCAAATTTTCTTTATTAAAAAATAAAAACGGCATCGGGCCCATTGAGACTTTTTATCTATCAGAAAGTTGAGTAGAACATTTTCCCAATGTTTCAGAAATATCCACCGAGAGCCATTTCCCATAAGGATTGTGCGGAGTCCTTTCCCGATTCTTCTACCAAATTCTTTATTACCAGGTTTCTCTCATTACTTCCTCTCGCTCTTCTGGCACTCCTCGCCCAGACACTAGTGAGTGCCTACTAGCTCTCGAGCCCCACGTTGGGCGCCAAAGTGAAACACTTTCACCTTGTCAGATGGGTGCCGGCCAGCTAGCGGGTGGAGCGGGTTCCAGGACGAGGATGGGATAACCTAAGAGAGCAAAAGGAAAAGGGCGCCACTTTTTTTTGTCGTCTCGATCGTTATTGTTAACGGCTAGGGGAAAAACAAGAAACCCTAGCCTTGCTGTACGTTTTCGTTCTTTTGAGTTGCCTTTACTATATTTGATTTAAATAATGACACATAATAGGGTTTATCATGGAACAAATCTGAATGTGGGGTTGTTATTAAATGGGCCTTGCAAGGGTCTTAAAGTCAAGCTGCGCCTGAGGCCTATCTAATGCTTAATGCGCCACTAGCTACAATATTTTTTTTTTTTTTAAATATAAACTATATAAAAATCTAATACAAATTCACATTATAAAGAAATAATTAAAAATAGATGGAAGTAGTAATATATAAAATTAAGCAAATGATCTAGAAATCGCTGTATTAGTTTGTCTCCTACATTGGGATATTAATTTTATAATTAATTTTATTTCTTCAGGTACTAATGAAAATCAGCACTTGATTTTTTTGTCGATTTCGTAGATTTTTTTTTATCAGAACACCCACACGAAAAGGTCAAACTGCGAAAGCAGAAATCGAACTTTTCCGTTTGGCAATTAATGTTAAATCCTATCAGCAATAAAGCCACGGGATTTCGCCGGCCCTTCCCTGTATCCTTTTACTATTGTCATCAACTGTTACTGCTCAATCTTTTCCCCTGCGCTTCCCTTTATATTTTAATAAAGGAGGAACGTAAAAAAACACATGGCCCGGATTTAGCGGGCAATCATACTTAGCTAAATCCACCTATAGAAAGCACTGCCTTTAAAAATGCGCGTCTTACCTCTAGATCAAATTTCCCAGACGAGGAATTTTAAAAAACAAATAAAAAATCTATATAACGTGCAGATAGAAATGTGGCGGTGGAAGTAGCGCCGCGATGCCTATGCGATGCGAGTATTGATCGGTGTGATAATTTGTTATCAGTTAAGGGGGCGCATAATGTGAATGCGATAGTGTAAATAATTTAGCGTTAATGTTGTGCTAATATTGCATTTGAAATGTGGTGCTGGGTTCAAAAGCGGGTGAATGATTTTATTTCGGTTTGCTATTCTGAAGGGCTTTGTAAACTAATTGATTACTACATTGACACAAATATAATACCATGTTTTATACAATGAAAGTAAGAAATATAATGCATCCTTTATTAGGCATTACAAAATTTTACTCAACATAATTCCTTAACAATAAATAAACAACAATATATTTCATATTTACTGTCATCCTCTTTTCGACATTCCCTCCTTTATCAAAACCTCACAAAACCTCAATACCCTCTATCCTTTCTTAAACTCATTTCAGCGAAGTAATAATTCCTTAAAACTAAGAAAAATCATCAAACAAACCACATAGAATATGAACCAGACTTTCCGCATAAGTATTCTTTTTTACATTTCTCACCTAGATAGAACTACATTAAACCGCACTCTCCCTCACTTTTTTTACTGATTCTCTTCTTCCTTTGACCCAGCCCCTATACCCCCTCCCTTGACTTGTTCTCTTCGTCCGTTTGTTTTCTTTACACACGTTAACCATTCTTCTCTCCTTTAATTCCAGGATAGCTCCTCATTAAGCAATATATTTCTCCCCTTACCATTTAATATTTCTTGCTTTGTCCTCATTACGTTTAAATTTTATTAGTTGCTTATCAATCCTTAATGAGATCACCCCTTCACTTTTACACTACTTAATTTCTCCCCCGTTTTCACTTTCTCCTCTTCAGTTTTGTCGTCCTCCTTTTCCCAACAGTTTAGTCTAAGTTTATCCTCTTCCTCCCTCTTCATTGCTTTTTCTTCATCCGCAAAGTTCCACCATTTTTCTCGCTCACCCTTATTATTATCCCTTTGCGTAACCTTCTGTTTTGCAATTTTATCTTCTTCATCAAACACTATTTTCCACCAATATCCTCCCAATACATTACATAACCCTCATATGTCGGAATCACTTTCCCTTTGCTCATTCGTATCCTCAGTAATTGTATATTCTTCTTGAAACATAGTTTTCCTCCAATCATCCCTTACTTGTCCCTTATATCACATCACATTTTTCTGTTATTTCCATCGCCCCCTTGTTCTCTTCTATTTAGATTTCCGCTACTCTTTCTTCCCTGCTCTGCGACCCCATATTTCTTTCTTCTTCCATACTTCTTGTATTTTATTCCTTCTTTTCCATTTCTCTTCGAAATTCTCTCACCATTTCTAGCCCTTCTTTTAGACAAATTCAACACATTGCATCTATCAATTTACCTATAATTACGTAAATAACAAAACAAAACAGTTAAATAGAAAAATCATGTTAAAGAAACTTAAGTTGAATCATAATAAATTAATTCATCAAACATTTTCTAGAAAAATAAGAACAGCTATTTTTTATCTTAAAAGATTTTCGTTATTTTTTCTAAATTATCTTGGATTTTTAATTATCTCTATAAATTTCTTGACGGCTATCAAAATGTCCTTAGATTTCTCAATTATTTTCAATTACTTCCCTGGATTTTTAATGATTCTAATATTTTTTTAATTTTTAATAGATTCTTTATGATTTTCATTTCATGTGTTTTAATTTTCAGGATTGTTCATAATCTTTAAAATATTGTTTTGGAAATATGCAAGAGTGTCTTGAAAAACTAACAAAAATTTTAGATTCTCATGCACATTTTTTAATCAATAGAAATTATTGACAAATCTTGAATATTTCGAGGATCTTCAAAAGATTTCCAATTTGTAATAACTTAATTTCATTAATTAACGTTTTTTACAAAAAAATTTAAAATTTTAGATAATGACAAAAATCAAATTCACGAAATGTTAAAGAAACATAAAGCTGTATTAACTGCATTCCACAAAGATTTTTATAATATTCGAAACAAACAAGAAAAGACATTCTAAGAATTTTTCAAAATTGTTAAGATAACATATACAATTATTATTTGTAACAATTGTTTAAATTAAAAATAAGTCGCTTGATTTAAATAATGCTTTGAGTCGTGATTTAAATCAAATGATATAAATTTGCTCCATTCTGAAGAAAACTATTATTTATGCAATATAACATTTCATAATAATTTTATTGTATACATTTGTATATAATTCTATATAAAATATATTTAATTATTTAAATATAAGATTTTTGGAAGAACATTTTACTTTATCTTACTTTACTTGCATATGGAATACTCATAGTCCGAGCCGAGCGATAAAAAAATATAGAAAATATGGAGTATGGATTCCCTTGTGAGAAAATCACACTGTAAAATCCATCAGCGCTATAAAAAAATGTATCACACAGTACATCATTATTATTGGAGTGTGTATGATAGATCGCCTCCTGGTGGTGCACCCTGGGTTATGCTAAATGATCTATCACATTGGTAATCAAATCAATCAGTTTTAAACTCTCCCCGGCCACAATTACGATAACTAGCAATTAAATCTCATCGACCAAGTAATAATAATATACCTTTTCGGAAATAACATTAACTCATCCAGGAATTTTATTATCCGCTTACTTCTTGAAACAGAATTTATAGAAAGTTTACTTTAAAGCCAATTAACAAAATTAAACAACACTCAACCAAACGTCGGAGAAGGAATTTCAAGCGGATTCAATTACGAGCAGAAAACATTCGCCTTATAATTGATAATCAATATTAAAAAATATTTTCTTTTTCATAAAAGCTTATTAAAATTCCCG
>JARJED010164109.1:0-17428 GCA_030264515.1 Sepedophilus sp. GC000190 | reverse complement strand
AATCAGAAAAATTTTGATTAAATTTTATAATATTTATATTGGGTAATATTTAAAAGAATTTCTATAAAATTTAAGGAAATCTGTAAAATTCCATTAATATAAAATAAACTTATAATAAATATAGTAAAATATCATCAAATATTCAATATATTTCAACAAAAACATTTAAATTTATATAGAATTAAGTAAATGTTTTTGAGAAATCCATTTAAATATCGATAAAATCAGAGAAATGTTATGGGAATTTCATCAAATTTAGTCCAATTTTCGTGAATTTTAATTATGTAAATTCCAATTCATAATTTTTTCATAAAAAAAATATTTGAAAATAATATATAATTTCGAGGGAATGTTAACGAAATAATAAAATTTTGAATGAAATTTATATAGATTTGATTTTATTAAAAAATTTAATGAAATTTTAACACAATGAACATACATTTTATCATATTTGGGTGAAATTTCATAAAATCAAAGATCAAAGAGAATTCAGTAAAACTTTAACGAATGGTCATAATTTTGGTGGATTTTAAAGAATTTACATAAAAGTTAGTTATTTATTTAAGAGTTTCAATAAAGCAGCCAAATTTCAATAGAATTACATGGAGTTTATATAGAATTAAGTAAATTATTATAGAACATCATTAAAATTTCTATTAAATTTGAGAAATGTTAATAGAATTTCATAGAGTTCAGTAAAATTTTAAGAAATTCAATAAAATTATAAAATTAATAATATTTCATCAATTTAATGGCTTTCATGAAACGGCAATGTGTTTAGTTGAAATTTCAATAAGTTTTGCTATAAATCAATGAATTCAATGTCAATTGAATTTAATCAACAATTTAAATAAAAAATTATTTTCTTTAACAAAATATCATTGATATTTGAATGGATTTCATTTCATGATTATTTCATTGAATTTTATACGCAATTCTCAAAAATGTTCTAAAATTAATATTAGTTTATTACAATTGAATGAACTTGAAACTAGAAAAGAAGTTGAACAATAATGAAATTAAATTCTGCAAATTGTTATTATAATTCTAAAAAATCGAATAAATGAACTAAAATCTTGCAATAATTATGATACGATTTGTTTATATATTTTTTTAAATATGGAGAGAAATAGATGAATTTGTCCAATACTTATCTGAAGGAACAACGCGTTATTTACAATGCGATAATACGCGGGCGAGTGGCAATAACGCAATAAAATATTTAATGTACAAATATGTACCACCACCCTACCCTGTTAAAGAAATATTTATAACTTTGAGAAATTATAGTATTGGGATAAATAGTTTCAGTTAAATAAAATGTATGAAGAAATCAAAATATAAGCGATGAGGGTGGATTATGATATCTTCCCTTCCGACAGCTTGTTTTTTCTTGTTACAAAAGTAAAATTATATATATTTAACAGCCGTGCTTTTTTGTGTAGATATATAAGTTTATTTCCAAAAATGAATGTAGACCCATGAGTGGGTATATGAATCTATAATCATAAAATTTTAAAATATATGACGTTATTATTCTAAAAGAATGAAATTTGATTCATTATTATCACGATATTGGGTATCGTTGCGTTATGTTTTCCATCCCTGGGTGCAGTCCAAAATGGCATTTAAAAATGCAAACTGCCGCATTGAATATTCAATTGAGTGTTTTTTTTTTCGTAAAAATATCGATAATATTAATAATACATAAAACAAATTTACTTTGTTTTATTACAAAAAAATAGACAGAATATATTTTATTTATTTATTATATTTAGTTTTGATGCCCCTAGTCGAATGGGGCCCTAGGCTTCAGCCTATTCATCCTAATGGTAAATCCGACACTGGTGCGATCATTATTTCCATTTAAAAATGGCCGTGCCGTGCACTCATGAAAATATTCTCAGACCACAAACCTCAATTTTTATAATTTTAATAACAATAATTTTCATAGACACGAATTTCACATTTCAAAATTTAATATACGCGCGCGCCACACATTTACTAAAAAAATAATGAAAACTCCGTGTTATAATGAAAAATATGCGATAATATCATCACGTTGTGTATTAAATGACCCAGAAAATTTGTGGTGGAACACATTTTTTAAGTATTATGTGTGCGTACAACACAATTCAAGGTTGATAATGGTAATTCGGTTCCTTGAATTGTAAGTTCGTGTTAATTATTGCATGACTAAATAAAATAAAGATCAATGAAAAATCAAATTGAAAATCGATCAGACTCCCAGTGCGCAAAAGTTTTGTGTTGCCATGAAAAAAACGTGTAAATGCGCGCGCGCTATTCATACCCGGATCTTGAGCAGCATTGTACAATATTATTGTCATTATTAATCACGCCTTTAATAAATTCGAATAAAAACGCACGTACAGTAAAGACAACCTATCGGAACGATTTTTTTTTTATGGGCGTCCATCAAACTCTGCAGATTTATCTTGAGGTAATTTACTTATTATAACTGTAAATTACATGGCTGAATTGCACCGAAATATGGAGTAAGAAGTAGTGTGTACTCTATTTTTTTGTATGTCTCGCAGTCGTTCCGAACTGGATTAGCGTTTAGAGCCAGTCACGATCTGTATAAAACTGTATCAAATTATCGAATAAAAATAGCTATAATTCAAACGAAATCTCGCAACAATCGGCCTGGTAATGAAATAAATTATAGGGCGACCTATTTTTTAAAACATACAAATAGTAAGTTATTACGCGGTATTATTTTGTAGCATCATATATACGATATGTTACTTTAATATAAGCAGAAATCAATGGGTCTTTTGAGTGGATATCTGTTATTAGAGTTAATCTTGCCTCTAATACGGAACGGCATTAGTTTTAATAGACTTTGTATCGCTTAAAGGTAGAAAACTCCAAAAATCAATGCCTTTTTTTAATAATATGGTGAACTATGAGTGCTATTTAACGATTACTTACATGTAATGATAAATATAAGTCGTAGTGCAATGATTACCTACATTTTAAATTATTCATTAAATTTAACGAGCAAAGAAAGTCCAAAATTCCAATGATTAATGGGATTCGATGTTCAATTCGATACACTACAAGAAGAACAATATGAGAACGATACCTCTTCTTTATACACAATTATATTCTTCTATTTGGAACACTAAGGTTTACATTTATAATAAATATATTTATAAATTTATCGATTTAAACATTACATTTTTATAGAATCACCTTTTTGATAAAAAAAAAAACTAGTTTTGAAATAGCATTTTCCTAAAGAAGGAAATAATAGTTGTAAAATATATTTTCATAAATATATTTTTTAAATATTTAATAACAGAACTGAAAATTAGTTTATATACATTTAGAAGCTCGCAACTAAGATTTATTTATTAAAGAGGGAGTTCATTTTAATTGCAATGTTTTTTATAACATATGTGAATATAAAACCTAGAGATATGAAAAAGAAATAATTAAAATTAATTTCATTTGTAATGAAATACTAGTAATAAATTTGATTTCGATATCCAAATTTTCTTGCTTAGATAACAGTAATAACAATTGAAACCAAGTAAACAACATGAACTTCTAGCTTTATTAAATTTTCTAGTTAATTAAGCGATAATTAATTTAATTTTTTGGGAAAGAACAAAATTTACAATTTAGAAACTTTCTGCGTCTTAAAATTATATTGGTTACATTGTTTTTTATGAAGTTTAAGATCGAATACATTGTAGGCAACTGTTTAATCTGTTAACATTTTCAAGAATAAAAATATATGTACTCTACAGGTATATATAAAACATACATTTTATACATGAGCGATTTAACTTATTTTATATCTACTGCACAAGAGCTCAAAACTCAGGTAGAAATTTTGTTTAAATTACTTCTACAATATTAGTTAGAAAAATAATAAGTAACAAAGAAAAAATGCAAGCTACCACAATATGCTCTTTTGAATTATGATGAATATGATTTTTGGTATGAATTACTGGATAACGCTAGTTTTGTAAATATAACCAATCATGTGGTAATTCTAAAATGATGAATCAATTGGCCCAAATTGCATTGATGACCGTAATTTATTCAAGGGCCGCACATTAAGAGAAATTAAATAAAGAATTTTGTGAAATTTGATCAGATTTTTGTAGAAATTTAAATAATAGCAATTCTTATGATAAATTTGACGAATTGAATGAATAGGCAACATTTTTAAGTAATTTTGGTGAAATTTAGACGATTTTTAAATATTAACATTTTTTTTAAATTTAAAGAAATTTTGATGACTTCATAAAAATTTGATCAATTTTGTTTGGAATTTTGAATTGATTCATAACATTTTTCAGTTGATTTAAATTAATTATTTTTTTGAATTCATCATTTTAATTGTAATTTAAATCAAATGATTTAAAACTGTTAAACTTTGTGAAAATGGCTAAAAAAAATTGTTGCTAACAAATTAAGTTTATTGTTTTTTAGGTTGCTTTTAAATATGTGATTTAACATTTTTACAAATTTTTCAAAAATAACAATTTTTTAATTTTATATTGTGCAAAATTATTAAAAAATCCTCAGAGTCCTCTTAGATTTTTTCTTGAAAATCTTTAAATTTTTGTTGGGAACTTTTAAAAATGATTTATATATTTTTTAGAATTACTGAGTACATTTTTCAAAATGACGCAATTTTTTATTTATATTTTTTTATATTTTGTTTTTAAATTAATTCGATTTTTCTTGGAAAATATTTGAAAATCATTTGATGTCACGAAAGCAAAATCCTTGCCGTTTTTGGAGGACTGTTAAAAATATTTTGAATTTGATTTTAGAACATTTTCAAAAATTGTTTTTTTCTAAATGCATTGCTTTTTTAAATTTTCAGAATCACTTATATATTTAAAATCTTTGGTTATATTTAGAAAATTACTGAATATAACTTAATTTAAAAAAATAAAAAAATTGTTGAAACGGTCTTAATTATTTTTTTTTATTTCAAAAATGCTTGATTTTATTTTTAGAATTTCTGGAAACAGTTTTCATAGTTGTGTGATTTTATAAATTGTTTTTAATTGATTTAATTTTTTTAAATAAATTTCAAGAAACTTTGATTTTTGTTTTTTGAAATTTGTTCAAAATTTCTTGGTTTAAAAAAATGTTTTGGAAAGCTATTGAAAAACATTTGCCGTTTGGAAAAAAAGAACATGCATTGTTTTTTTCAATATTTTTTTTATTTTTCAAAAATCATATCTTCTTTTGTATTTTTTTAAATCACTTATTTTGTGGAAAAATATATAAAATCTTCGATTTTATTTAGAAAATGGTTGAACATATCTTATTATTTTGGTAAGTTCTAAAAAATTTATCGTTTTTTTTAAATTTAAATAATTATTGATCTTATTTTTAGAATTTCTGGAGAAAGTTTAATTTTTAAACGATTTCATATTCTACAATAATTTTTAAGAATCCTTCGTTTTTGTTTTTGATTTTTTTAAATCGCTTGGTTAAAAAAATAATAAATTGTAAAACTGTTTAAAATCTTGAATTAGAATTGTCTTTTTGAAAAAAAAAAACATTTTCTCATTTGTAAATTTTTGAAAATAACTTTGTGGAGACATATTAGTATGTAGTTCTCTTTTTAGATTTTTATTGTTGAAAATCTCTTGATTTTTGTTGGAAATTTCAAACATCGTTTATACATTTTTTTTTTGAAAATCATAAAAAAAAATCGCTTCAATTCATTTTTTTTCAATGTTAAAATTCACTTGATTCCTGACTTTCTTTAGTTTATTTTTTGTAAGTAAAATAATATGATTTTTTTTTTCGATAAAAAGTTTTTCATTAATTGTGGAAAATAATTTGATTTTTTTTTAAATTTTCTTCAGATTTTAGATTTTTTTTGTAAACATAAAAAGAACTGTTTTTTTAATTGTTTGATTATGTGATTATATTAGTTTGTTTTAAATCTTTGTTTTCTAGAATTTCTTAACTTGTTTTCTAAATTTTAGATTTTAATGATTTAAATACGATTTCAAAGACATTCTGAAATAATCTATAGGTACTTAAAAAACATCGTAAAAACATAATTCGTCATATATGATTCCGGGCCGCATCTAAGGGCGCCGGGGCCGCATGTGGCCCGCGGGCCGTCGGTTGGCCTGTCCTGATCTAAAATGTCTTTTCAAATTACACAAATTACGTTGTATCAGTAAAAACGAATTTTTAGTTGACAAAGATATTTTATTGGTCAAAAGTGACATTTTCTCTATCAAAAATACCTTTAACTGTCTAACATCATTGTAACAGCCAAAAGCTTATATTATTTTTCAGAAGGCCCAACAAAAATATATTTTAATTTATCAAACATGTAATTTTCTCTATCATAAATGCCTCTAAATTTCTAAAATGTCACTTCAACTGGCAAAAATGACATGTAACTGTTGTTTTATATAATTGTCTAAAATGTGATTGTAACTGCCAAAAATGTTATTTCAACAGTCAAATATATTATATAATATTTTTGATATGAAAAATGTAATTTTTACAGTGAAAAATTATAATTTCAATTGTATAATAAATTCTATTGTAGATTGCTACAGAGAAATGAATTTAAATGTAAATCAAATATTAATTTCTCAGGAGGGATTCGAACCCTCGACCTCCAGCTTTATTCGCTGTTACGCTACCACTGAGCTACCGAGACTCTTATCCCCATCGGTAGCTCAGTGGTAGAGTAACAGCGGTCAAAGTTGGAGGTCGAGGGTTCGAATGTCTCCTGAGAAATTAATTTTTGATTTGCATTTTAATTCATTTCCCTCTAGGAAACTACGATAGCTTTTATTATACTTGTAAAATTTCACTGTGCCGGATATCATACGTGGTCTAAATTACCCAAATATCATTATCATTTTAAGTTTAAACAAGTTGTATTAATATATAAATACATATATTTTTTGATAAAATTTTAATATTGCGTAGGTAACAGAAACAGTAAATCTTATTTGTAACTAACAAATGCAATGAGTCATTCATGTAATAGAATAATAAAGATTTAGATTAGTAAAAATTCCTGTGTTGTAAATTTGTGGTAATTGATTGGTTCATAAAGATATTCAATAAAATTTCACAACAGTTCAATGAAATTGCTAATTTTCAGAGAAATTCAATAGAATTTTATTAAATTTTTAAAAATTGCCATGAACATTAAATGACTTATAGTTAAGTTCATTGGAATTGAAAATACATAGTTTAATAAAATTCATACAAAATTTGTAGATTTAAAAAAATCAATTGAAATATTACAGAAAATTTTTGAGAATCAATGATAATAATAAGAACATATTTTCAAGAAAGTTGAAATCACCTTTCAGTTTTTTGCTACTATGTGTTATTACTACTATTATATTGTTATCAAAAGCATGACCCATTATATTGTTATTATTAATTATTTAATGCGTTTGCTTTTGCTGATCCTCAAACAAATTTTGCAATCACAAGTGCTACCCGACTTCAAATATATTAAGAACCACTGGTATATACTATAGTTATATTGATTATGTGTTCATGATAATTAGTTTGTTTCATGGATAAAAAAGGTAATTAATTGTAAATAAATGTGAAAACTTGGTAACCCTATGTAAATAAATAAAAGGTAAACTTACGTTGCTGAAAATATCGATGCGGATAACCGTATCATGAACCATTGCGACGATTTCGTGAGTCTTTCTGCTGCCCTCTTTATAAGACACAGCTATTGAAAAGTTTCCATCCAAGAAATCCCTGGCCAGGAGATACGAACATCCTCCTTGAAACTTATAAACATTCCGGTCGAATGTAATGTAATATTGTGAGCCAATTATCATCGCTTGAGCTGAAAATATTGATTTATTTATATATATATATATAAGGAAGTGGGATTAGTAGTTATAATGTATCACCTTTAAAAGGCGGCATCCAATCGAGCGGGTCAAGATAGGGGCTGTAGTCATAAAGAAAGCTGCCGGCCGTCATCTTGGACGTAGTAAAGTACTTTTGCAATTCACTAATAGACCTGTATTCCGGAATTTCCTTGAAACAAAGCGATTAAGGGTAGTTGTGCATTTTCCACCCGCGACGTTAATAAATAATAAACTTACTTGGAAGTTGGGACTTTGATTAAAAGCGTGCCATGATATCGGCAATTTTTGTTCCAAGTGCATTATACCATCTGAAGGCTCGAAAATGAATTTAGTTTTCGCCTCGCGATACCTAAAGAATAATAAGTGTTTATTTTATTTGTTTCGGTTTTAATATTATGTTGATGCATAATGCACATACTTGTTCTCCGCTTGCAAAGCTGTCTTCTTCGCGCCTGTCATTTTCACGTGGATGAGAGACACAAATCGATGGAATTTATTTTCGAGATCGAAATGTTCGCATAGCCACTTGGCTTTCTGTTCCACCTTATTGTATTGCTCGATAAGATAGCGGAATGACGGGAGATTTCTTAATTCGTGTATTTCATTCACAATTTCGTTTATAATGTCTTGTATTTCTTTGCCGAACGGGACGAGTTTGAAGTACTTCTCTTTGAGGAAATTCCACGCCACTTTCGTGTACTTATAGATACTACCTATTGTATCGTTGCCAGTCATGTCTTTGTAGAACCTATCCAGATCGTGAGTGAAATCGGAAATCTTACTGAAGTACGGATTTTCAATGATTTCGCTCTTACGGATGTAAAGGAAGTCTGAAACAGCGAGTACGTCACGCACGTTCCATTCCGAATTGCAATTAACGAAAAACCTTACCTAAAACCTCCTTGCTGGCGTTCCACGCGATAGTTTCGATGTAATGAATGAACTTTATGAATGTTGGCTCGATCGACGCCAGCGTCCTGTGCCAATTGTCCAACAGGATCCTGTGCGTCTGTTTCCATAGCTGCTCTATGTAGCGTATGAAAGAGACGTGCATATCTTTAATAAAATTGTCATATTTCTCCACTAGCTGCTTCAAAGCATCTGATACGTGCTCGACCGAATCCCCTTGGAACAGCCCGTTAATAAATTCAGCGGAATTTTTATAGTAGCTCTTAATCTGCGGGAAATCATCGCTTTTAAAATCTACATGAAATAAATTACGATACCTCCGCCAACGGTCGCGTCCAATAGCCGAGGCAGAGGGAGTGATTTAAAGTGCCCAATTTTTAAGTGCACAGAAAAACCCATCAATATCCGTAAGAATTGAATTGATTTATCCTTTACAAGTTTTAAATCAGGCATGGACAACAGTTTTGATTTTTGGATCAATTTAAAAAAATATACGAGTAATATACGAGGGCAAATTAATAAGTTCGAGACCTAAGTCACATGTGCAAAAAGGGAAATTGGCCTAACAAATATTTTATAAACTTGTTTTATAGTAAAAATCGGAAATATGTAATAATATACAGACGAGGTAGAATTTTTCTTGAAGAAAATTTTAACATTGTACATGGAGCCCCGATTTTTTTTTCTAGGGCCCCAAGAATTCACCACCCGCCACTGGAAAGACGGAGTGCACCAAACCACAAATAATTGTCTTGGAGAGAGGGTTACAGCACAATATCTTGAAAAGAAGGGGGTGCGTCACGGCATAAGACATAATCTTGAAGAGAGAGCTACACTATAATGTGCTATCTTGAAAAGAAGAGGTTGCGCAACGCCAAAAGTGGCTGTTATAACAACTAGGTGCTTCCTCTCCTCCTCGTCAAGATAACACATTGTTCTATATCTTCTTTCACAAAATAGTAACATGTGGCATATCCCCTCCTGTTCAAAATAATCATTTAAAGGAGGTGGTGCGCCACGACATAAGCTTTTATCATAAAGTTAAAGCTATGGCACAATTCGTTATCTAAGAAAACAAATAGTTATCTTGAAGAAAGACTTACACCACAATGTGTTATCTTAAAAACAAAGGATGCACCACAAAAACTATTTTGAAGAGGGAGCAACATAGTATTGTGTTCGCTTAGAAATGAGAGGTTACGTAGCGACAAAATAAGTTATTATTATTAAGATAACAACACTTGTGACACTAAAGTAACACATTGCGGTCTAATTAACTCTTCATTATAAATATTTATGGCTTGGCACACCTCCTCCTCTCCAAGGTAACACATTGTGCTGTATCTTCCTTTTAAAAATAAAAAATTGGTGTTTGGCGCATCCCGGCATATCCAAAACAACCTTTGATAGGTGGAGATGTGCCACGTCACAAATATTTGTCTTGAAGAGAGTGTTGCACCACAATGTGTTATCTTTAAAATGAGAGGAGATAATTATCTTGCTGAAAGAGCTACACTATAATGCGTTATCTTAGAAAGGAGAGGTTGCGCAACGCCAAGAGTTGATTCTATAACATCTTGAGGAGCAATGCATCCTCCTTTTCTAAGATAACGAATCCTTACTAAAGTAACACATTGCGGTCTAAATAGCTCTTCAAGATAAAAATTTATGGCGTGGCGCGCCTCCTCCTCTCCAAGATAATACATTGTGCTGTATCTTCATTTTAAAAATAGAAATTTGGGGTGTGACGCATCCCGGCATATCCTAAACAATCTTCGAAATTTTGAGCAACTAACTAAAACATTTTCATTTTCTTGAAGTTAAAACCAGGACATATATCGCAATTTTAGAAAAGGGGAGGGAGGTGCGCCACATCACAAAGAGTTATCCTCAAGAAAGAGTTACGGAATAATGCGTTGTCTTGATAGGGAGGGAGTATGTCGCCCCCACAAGAAACTATTTTGAAGAGGGAGTTACACTTTTTGTTATCTAGGGATTCTGAAAATCTGCACTTTTTTAAAACCTATAGTTATAGGTTTTTGAAAATTAAAAACCGCGGTTTCGGTTTTAGTTTTAAAGATTTTTTCTTCTGTACATATACCTTACGATATTTAAAATTAACTGAAAAGCTTTTTTTAATTTTTAATTAATTTTCAATCATTTAAAATGCGATTTTCAGCAATTTTCTTAATTCAAGAATTGTGAAAACTAAAGAAAGTTTCTTAAAATTTTCTGAGATTTTTTAGAATACAAAAAGAATCTGAAATAGTTCTAAAATGTTTTACAATTTTAAAGGATGTTTGAAAAAACAAGATTTTTTTAAGGATTTTTCTAAAAATTTGCAAGAATTAAGAAATAAAAAAGATCGAACAAAATTAAAAATTTCCTGCGATTTTAAAATCAATTCGCTTTTTTTCCAAAAATTAAATAATGATTTTATGATAAATGCAATAATAAATTTTCAAGAAATTACTACAAAACTTTTC
This sequence comes from Sepedophilus sp. GC000190, assembly GCA_030264515.1. Classification (NCBI taxonomy): domain Eukaryota; kingdom Metazoa; phylum Arthropoda; class Insecta; order Coleoptera; family Staphylinidae; genus Sepedophilus; species Sepedophilus sp. GC000190. The sequence goes on along the minus strand of JARJED010164109.1, from coordinate 6,150 downwards.
ACATTATTTTTTGTTTGATTTTGAGACATTTTAAAAAAATTAAGGAAAGTATATAAAAAAAAGTTGTAATTTCCATAATTTTTTCAATACTTTTGGAAATTTTGGGCAACTAACATTTTCATTTTCTTGAAGTTAAAACCAGGACATATATCGTAATTTTAGAAAAGGGGGGAAGGTGCGCCACACCACCAAGAGTTATCGTCAAGAAAGAGTTCCGGAACAATGCGTTATCTTGAAAGGGAGGGAGTATGTCGCCCCTACAAGAAATTATTTTGAAGAGGGAGTCACAGTTTTTGATATCTAGGAATTCTGAAAATCTGCACTTTTTCAAAACCGGTAGTTATAGGTTTTTGAAAATTAAAAACCGCGGTATCGGTTTTGGTTTTAAAGAAATTTTTTCTATACATACACCTAACTGTAATTAAAATTAACTGAAAAGCTTTTTTAAATTAATTTTCAAACATCAATTTTTTAGAATACAAAAAGAATCTGAAATAGTTCTAAAATGTTTTACAATTTTAAAAAATGTTCGAAAAACAAGAATTTATTAAGAATTTTTTCAAAAAATCTGCAAGAATTAAGGTGTAATTTAAAAAGAAAAAAAAAGGAATGTCCTGCGATTTTAAAATCAATTCGCTTTTTTCCAAAAAATAAATAATGTTTTTTGAAAAATACAATAATAAATTTTCAACAAATTACTGCAAAACGTTTCACATTATTTTTTGTTTAATTTTGAGACATTTAAAAAAAAATAAGAAAAGTATATAAAAAAATGTAATTTCCATATTTTTTTTAATAATTTTGGGAAATTTTGAACATCTAACTAAAACATTTTCAAAAATTTGCTGCGGTTTAAAAAAATCTATTTTTTCTAAAATTTCTTTTTTAAGTAAATGAAAGTCTCAAAAGTTTCAAGAATTTTAAGAAATATTTAAATATATCAAAAGATATATGTACAAACAAATTTCTTTTCAGAAACAAAAAATAATTTATCCTGAAATTACATTAATGTTTTAATAAAATTTACAAAAAACTAACACGATTTACCAATTTTTTTTAAGAAATATAATAGGTTCACAAAATGTTCAACTTCATATTTTCAAGGATAATGTAAATATAATTGTCGAAAAAAAAATGAAAATGTTTAAAGAAATAGATAAAAAAAAATCAAAATTAATTGTATAGGAAACTTCTAAAATTTTCTAAAATATTTATATGTTTTATAATATTTGTTATATGTATAATTTCAATAATGCTAACAATTTTTTTTGCAAATATGTATTTATAATTTTTTTAATGATTTTGATGAAATTGGAGGAAATTGTAGTTAAAAACGAAAACCGCGATTTTTTTAACAGTTTTACTGTTTCTGTTTTGCCCATAAAACCGCGGTTTAGCGGATCGGATATATCCGAGCCAGAAACCCTAATGTTATCTTTGAAATTATGGGTTTCGTTACAAATAGTTGTTATAGCAACGAGCGATTTACAAACCACGCAAAATCATATCTACATACAGAGCCGGATTTATGTATCAGGGAGCCCTAGGCTAAAATTATAATGAGCCCCCTTAGCAAAGTAAATGTTATTTGCAAAATATTTTTATTACTACGGTTAGTTACGGGCCATCAGGTTTGATCTGCCTTTGGTGGGTCCATAGTAGGGTGGGGCCCTAGGCTTCAACCTATTCAACCTAATGGTAAATCCGGCACAGCCAACATATTAAAATTGAACGTTAGGCCCGTTCTACACGAGCTGTTGAAACGCCAGGCATTTTGACGGCTAGTGTAGAACGGCCCTAAAACAAATTTTTTATAAACTTACCCTTTCTATGACCCAGGAGACGCTCTTCTGAATTTTCTTGCCGGACTCGCCCATCACCGCCCATATTTCATTAAAGAACGCCGGCAGCGATTCAATGTGTGACCTAATCGACAGTTCGTCCACCACATACACAATAAAACTAACCACATCCTTGATGTAAAACTCGTTCGCGTGATATGAATTATTTAGGGACGTCCTCAGCACCTGTAAATCTTCTTCAATTACCCGCAAATCCCTGCAAAAGCGAAACGAAACACATTATATATATTTTTGTGCAGAAAGCCCCTTAACAAAAGTAAAAATTAACAGGGGAAAGTAAAATTCACAGACTGGACGATTGCCGTGCCTGCGGGCATTTTAATTTACCTTATAACTAATTTATACATAATGGAAGCCCTTTTCTATTGTAATGGGATCGCGTTACATTTCCATTATAATCCGCAAAATCGGATTCGATATGATAAACAATATTTTGTCAGAAGGCCTCCGATCATATGGCTGCCTCGTTTATACATATATCGAATAAATTCGATGAACATTATTAATTTCGCAGCTCGCCAGACTAATTAATTCTTATTTTGTTCACAATGAACTAGAAGCATCAATCCGCACAATTTAATTCGCTATTTTGTTTTTACGATTCATTGTTTCACATTCTATTATTTTGCATTTCGAATGGTATACAAGTGTTCCATAAATATATTATATTTTATTATTTTGTTATATATATTCTACAGCAGTGGTTTTACATTATCATATGTAGTTAACAATGTATTGTATTCGTAAAAAAAATATTTTCAGATATTGATGAAAAATTATCTTCAATACGTTTTGGCTATTTACAAGGCCTAATTTGAAAGATAGAAAGCTTTTGGTTGAAATTCTTGAAAGCTATCGAGTAGTTCACCTGAAGAGAAAAACGCACCTCTTTAGGTAGACAAACTACTTTTAATAGCAATTTTTAAGGAATATTTTATTTAAATTAAAGATATGGTATGTAGTGGTGACAGATGCTATGTTAGCCGTCTGTCACCACCACAGGTTTCGTTCCACGTTTCTGTTAATACGTCACTCAATGTAACATTCCCACGCGTGCTGTTAAATATTAAATAAAATTGTCTTCTGAATAACGTGTACGATCTTATCTGAGTTTGTTGGTGGCTCGGACATCCTAGTCCGAGTCACCACAGTGGTGACCCCGCATACGGACGCGCAACACCCAACTATGACACCCCATCAATCAACGCCCGACATTCCAGGCCCGTCTATTAGGGAGCAGGAGGACACCGGAGCCCCATTCCCCCAGTCAGGTCCCCCAGCGCGGCGAACCGGCGACACACCGGCCACCACAAGTCACCCCGTGCGACCCTCCGGACACTCGGCGACTCACGGACCGAAACCGAAACCGCACGCAAACGTCCGGTAAGAGGAGGCCCAAACGACTCATCTACCGGAACAACCTAACCAAATTGAAAAGAAGAAGGGGGAAGTCATGTAGTGTAGACAGGCGCTAGGTTAGCTGTCTGTCACCACCACATGTTTCCTCCCACGTCAGATGGTAGTCGGGGTAACAAATAACATTATTGTTAATACGTCACTCAATGTAACAAGCACGCGCGTGCTTTTAAATATTAAATAAAATTGTCTTCTGAATAACGTGTACGTTCTTATCTGAGTTTTAGTGACCACATACATATGTATATGCAATCTTATTGTAATATATATGGCAACGATTTTAGTTTTAGTGTCATTTCATCATTTAAATTTATATATGCTGATGCAAATAATAATATCATATGTTTGGCCGCATCAGATTTTTTTGTACGAATTTGTGCTAGTAATAAGTTATTAGTCATAATTTGAGTAACTAAAACTATGCCAATGCATGTTTTTCTTAAATAAACCATGAAGCCTATTTGTTAATGCATATTTTTGCATATTTCAACGATAAGTGCATATTTTTGACATTTTTATTTCATATTTCTACAAATTCAGTAAAATAATAGTGTCGATCGTAGTTTTTCAATACAAAAACTTGTTCTTCATGGAACAAAGTTTTTTATTTGATAACTATAATGCAATATTTCTTTATGTATCGTAAAAAAATATATATATTAAATATAGAGTAAATATATTTATAATTTCTATTAACCAAATCATGATTTATATAAAAATATCATTTAATTTTCTTTATGTTTATGAAAACGAATTTGTTTATATGTTTTTACGGAAACATAAAAATAAAGTTCATAAAATATGGATGAAATGTTATACAAACTTCGAATTTCATTTTTGTGAAGTGATGAAAATGTTTTTGAAATCTGATGATGTTTTGAAGAATGTATGCAGTTTCAAGAAATTAAAAAAAATATATGCGAAAGCTATGATCAATTTTGAAGAAATTTTGAATGACCCAATTTAGAAATTTTGATGCAAATTGACAAGTTTTTGTGAAATTTTAACGAAATGTTATACAATTTTCATTTTTTTAATATAAAACACGAACTAGTATTTTCATTAAATTAATTAGGAATTTTGACGAATAGTTGAGAAAAAAAATTGATTTGAATCAATTATTAAAAAAACTCATTATTTAAATCAAATGATTTAAATTTCCCCATCCTGAGTTTTGAGTTTCCTAAAAACCATTTTTTTTTATTTTCGGAATGTTTTAAAATAAAATTCCATAAAATTTAAAAAGTCCTATTTTTTTTTTCGAACATATTCAATTTTCTTAAGAAATCACTTAATTTTTTAATTATTGGTATGTTATAAAAATCCTCAGTTTAATGTCTTCGATTTTTTTACAATTTTAAATATCCTTTATTTTTTTAGAAAAATTTCTAGAGATAATAAAATTCATGTTTTTTATTTCTATTTTTACAAAAAATCCTTATTTTCTGGTTTTTTTTACTACGATCTAGATTTTTTTTTAATTTTCTTGTTTCTATAATTTCTGAATGTATTTTTTTAATTTTAAAAACTTTTTGAGAATTTCTGGATTCATGACTTTTTTCCAATTTCTTGAAAATTCGCTTAATTTTGTAAAAATAGTTTTTTTTGTCAAAAAGTTGCTTATTATTTTATGGTTTTTTAGTCACTTGGTACTTTTGGTAAATTAAAAAAAAAAAACTTCATATATTTTTTTAAATTGTTGAAAATCACTTATTTTTTTTTAATTTTTCAAAAATGCTTTATGTTTTAAATGTTTAAAAAAGTAAGATTTTTTATTTTTAAATGTTGACTTAAAAAATTGAAAAATCACTTGAATTTTTTTAAATCCTTTATTTTTTTTTAAGATTGTTGAAAAAATTTTTTTTTGTAAATTTTACATAAAAAATATACGAAAGTTATGATCAATTTCGAAGAAATTTTGAAAGGCCTCAATTTTTAAAAATGTTGATGCAAAGTTTTATTGAAGTTTTAAGGAAATTTTATATTTTTTTTTTATAAAACTCCTACTTGTATTTTCGTTAAATTAATTATTAATTAAATTCTTTAGGAATTTTGACGAATAGTTGAGAAAAAAATTAAACTTCGATTTTAATCAATTATTAAAAAACACATTATTTTTTGAGTTTCATAAAAATAATTATTAAAAAAAAAAGTTCCTATATTTTTCTGAACATTTTCAAATTTCTTTATAAATCACTTAATTTTTTATTTCTTGGTATGTTTTAAAAATCCTCAGTTTTTTTAATGTCTTCGATTTTTTTACAATTTTAAATATCCTATATTTTTTTAAAAGAATTTTTAGAGATAATTTTGAAAATCACTCGATTTTGTGGATTTTTTAAAAAAAATCCTGTTTTTGATTTGATAAAAATTCTTGGAATTTCTATGAATTTTAATTACTGTTGATGAATTCATTCATGATACAATAATTAAATATTGATTTATCTTAATGTCATATAGTTCTAATTAAATTTTGTAAGATTTTGTTACATTTGAATAATATTTATGAAAATTTGATAAACTTTCGTCAACTTTCACTCAATTTTAAAGCATTTTATTGAACTTTAATTAAATTTTACTGAATTTTCATTGAATTTTGCATTGCAGATTTTTAATTTTAGAAGAAGAACATATATTTATTCGGAAATATCCAAAAGGGATATCGACGTTAAGTCGTTCTGCCCTTTTAATTTTATTTTATTAAGTTTTATTCATTTTATAAAAAATATAGTATTTGAGGATTTTCTTTCGATAAATTTAATTATTTTTATTGATTTTCCAGGGCTTGTATAATTTTACTTTTATCGATTTTTGTAGATTTTCATTGATTTCTTCTATGATTTCAATTTTTTCAAGAACTTCTTAGCTGTAT
>JARJED010163632.1:0-12002 GCA_030264515.1 Sepedophilus sp. GC000190 | reverse complement strand
ATTGTAGAATTTTTCGTATCAGATAAGGTTAAAACAGAGATGATATAATGCACGTGTTCGACGTTGCCAGTTTTATTTTGCCTGCCTAGGCAGGAAAGTGATCACTTTCCTGCCTAGGCAGTAAATGTGACACTTTGCTGACTAATATCGATCAGCAAAATACTATATTTCTTTCAATCGGAGAAAAATGAACATTCTTATTGTCTCTTTATAACTAAAATATATGTTATTTCACCATTCTTTTAAATTGCCCGAATCTTTCGCCGGCAAGGCATTATAAATTTTTTCTCCATACTTTTTTGCGCACTTCTGGTCCTTCGAAATTCTATCGCAATATTACCAGCTTGCCGCGTCTGTCTTTCACTCATATCGCCAACAAAATGTTCCATATTACCTTTCCTGCTGGTAACATACAATTTATTATTTTAAACATAAATAAATACACATTCACTTTGGTGAAACGATGGCACTTTAATATAGTCCTCATCCTACAATCTGCGCTACCTGCAATGCAACTGATTCAGCTGCGTTTCTCCCTCTAACGCTCTCATTCGGTAGCAACTTGAGACATAAGTCAATTTTCCGGTTGCGTCTCGTTCTCAAGCACATTCACACTCTTTTCTCTAAGGTCTTGTTAACTTTCTTGCACTTAGCCAGCAGTTTCACTGCAATCCAAAATATAAGCCAACTCACATAGGCTCGTAACAATTCCGTACCTGACCTAATAGGCACCTTAGTCCCAGCTCGGAGCTGTTCTTCTCTAGCCAATTCTGCAATGTTACCTAGCCTACTAGAGACTTCCAGTTGCAGAGCGGAACTGTCCCGAATTGCTAGTGTGTACTGGTGATATAGGCATTCAAGCGACTCCCACCTCGCGGCCGGTACGCGCGCCGTTTTTGCGGATGCCGAGTAGGGGAAAGTTGTTTGGTCTTCCCCTTGTGGTCAGCGCAACACGCTGCCTTCTTGCGCGCTACTTTCAAGCGCGCTTAAACTTGGCAGCTCTGTTGGTACGATATTTAAAACCCCCGAAATATAATTTCGGTGCGTTACCACCAGGCCCTACCTGGGGAGAAGATGCTTAGGTGAGCAGACCCAACTTCAACGTCTGGTTCAGGGTAAGTAAATATTGCCGTGTGTAAAACTCGTCGTCCACCCATTCGGAACTCCATGGGTGGCGTGGTGGCGTTCGTGGAGTGATACCCAACACTATAGGCGGTCGCTTTGACCCTATCCGAGTGCGGAGGGTGTGTCGTGGCTCGCTGTGGAATGCCTGGATTTTGACCAAATCTGTAAGCTTCTTAAGCTTCCACTGGTCTGGGGGCGTCGGAGGAAGATCTGGTACAGGACTGCTGTGCAACTCCAATTGCTCCTCTAAGTTCCTAATACTGGGGAAAGAAAGTGATATTAGTTCTGGCCTGCGCTCTAGGATCAGGTACACGCCATCTATTCCTTCTCAACAGGCCTCTTTTGTTCTATGTTTGTCCAGCATCAGTCTTTTCCGTAGACTCGGCATGTTCCGTTGGGTGCAGTCGAAGCTTCGTCTTCGGCTGCAATACTCCGCGTATAAACAGCAGAACATGCCACAGTCTTAACTGTTCGTTTGGCGGGGGACAGCGGTGAAACTAATCTTCTTCCAATATATCATATTCAAGGGCACCAATCGTTTGTCTTTATGCTCCTGGGAGAGATACTGCACTAACTCCCCGGTACAATGGAGGTCTGATGAGGTCGAGGCGAGGTCGGCCTGTCTAGTCCTGAGGCGACGGCTGCGTGGCCGTTGTTGTCCTGTCTAGCTGGGGGAAGCGTGTAGTCTTGTCGACGTTCTGCTTCATAACCGGCTGGCGAGGTGAGAGTTGTTGGAACGCGAGGGTGTTTCCGGGTGAGCAGGTGCGTTACGCCCGGTGCCGGGCGTCTGGCGTTCGAAGGGATCACCACTTGCGACAGCTCGGGCGACGATGCCCGCCCCACCACCAAAATCTTTATAATAAAAACACATTTGGTTATAGATATTTATATTTATTTACTTGACGTAGCGCACGCGCGTATGACTGACGTTAACATGTATAAAACTAATTTTCTTAGTTGTTATTCTATCGAAGACGTGTTGCGTATGGAAGCGTGAGGGGGTGACAGGTGGAGATAACCTCCTAGCTATTGCCCCCTGCACAAGTACTAATTCCTTTTCTTTCAAACACAGTTTTCAATGTCACTGGATATTCTCTCTTCCGTTCCAATATTTTTAGGTAGTTATTATATTATATTTCAAATGTTTCCATAATTTTATTGTTTTCAATAATATGATTATTTCTTTTACTCCTTTCCATATTCTCTGGAAGGAATGGTGAGGATGGAAAGGACGAAGTGGTTGGTGAAGGGAGGCTATAGGAGGTGTAAAAATCAGAAGAAGCAGGGGATGATAAGAGACAGCAGGTAGAATGACGGGTAAACGGAGTTGCAGATATATGGAATGTGGCCAGAGGGTGGGGAAGAGAGATATGGCGGGGACGAGATGTGGGACAGAGAAAAGGGGAAGGCAAATTTGGATGGGCGAGGAATATATAGGTTATGCGCTGTGCGGGAAACGGAAAAACATCTGGGAATATTTGGCTAATTAATGTAGGGGTATTGAAAGAGGAATGGAAGAACTGTTAATGGGTGAGAGGGAATGGATGAATGAGAAAACAAGTGGAAAAGCCGCCAAGAAGGCCGGCAAGGCCCAAAAAACATCTCCAAGGGAATTAAAAGAAGAAGCGCAGGAAGAAGGACAGCTACGCAATTTACATCTACAAGGTGTTAAAGCAAGTTCACCCCGATGCTGATATCTCGAATAAGGCGATGAGCATCATGAACTCGTTCGTCAACGACATGTTCGAGCCCATCGCTTCCGAGGCATCCAGGCTGGCACATTGCAATAAGTGTGCTACCATCACCAGAAGGGAAATTCAGACCGCCGTCCGTTTCCTCCTACCCGGAGAATTGGCTAAGCACGCTGTCAGCGAAGGCACCAAGGCCGTCTCCAAATACACCATCTCGAAGTAAAGAGATTGTTTGTCTCATTGCTTAGTTTTACTTAAAAATAAAAAGGTAGGAGGGGAAGAAAATTAAAATATGGAAGGAAAGGGTAGTTATTTTAGAAAAGTATGTAAAAAAATTATTAAGGACAGATGTAAATAGGTTGCCAATAAAAGAAATATATATGTTACGCCTAAAGGAAGAATGAGAGGCAAATCTAGGTTTAACCGGTTAAAGTGGGGATTAACAAGGCTTTGCGGTTAAAGCCTGAAGAGTTCACAACGCTCCCACCTTTAACCGGCTAAAACTGGGTCTAACCAATCCTAGTCGGTTAAAGCCTGAAATTAAGTGATATATATACTACATATACTATTAACAATAATGCTCATTTGCACCTGCGCAAAAGGGTCGCCTTACATTGCGCCACACAGAATATAGGTAGTTAAAAGTGCGCTAGAAGTGATGCAAGGTCTCTAGGAAAATGCATAAGCGGTTAAAGGTGGGAACGTTGTGAACTCTTCTGGCTTTAGCCGCAAAGCGTTGGTAATCCCCACTTTAACTAGTTAAACCTAGGTTTACCTTCCATTCTTGCTTTAGCCGTAATATATATATATACCAGGTAAAATGTGAATCAACAAGTTTTTAGGTTGAAACCCGCGCGTGAGATGAGATTTGGTTCTGAGAAGAACAGATAACTCTACCTTACGACAAGATCGCACTTGTCAACTTCAGGAGAATAATGCGTCACTTGATTGCTCAAAGGCTATCGAGAGACTGAAAAAATGTTTTGCTGCTTGCGCGCTTTTAGCCTCGTGAGGATACAGCATGAGTGTTGTAATTGGTGCTTGTTGTTGCATTAAGTTTGGCATGTAATTCCTCTAAAAAAAAACATTTCGAAGATAATTTCTGTGTTTCCTTACACGGCTTGCGCTCAAGTTATTACACAACAATTCTCCCGGCAATAAAGGCAACGCGACGGTTGTCATGAACACAAGGAACTACACAACACAATTGAAAGATTTACTTAATGACTCAATAACATACCTCGAAATACAAACGAAAGTACAAATAGGTTCAGCAGCCATTGATACAATTATCAAAAATAAACTCATTTCCCGACAAAAAAACCTCTAGATGTCCTAAACTTTACGGTTTACTTAAAATTTACACACATGATGTTCCTCTACTGCCTATTGTCTGCTCACATGATTCCACCTACAACATCTTGCTAAATATTTGGCAAAAGAAATAAAACCCTTCACCAAACAAACTATATCCTTTAAGGGATATAAGTCGAGGAAGCGTTCTCATGAACGCGCAAGCCGGCGGAGATTGATCGAGCCTCGCGCCTCACGCGCTCTGATCCTTTATTATATCACTTATATCCCGCGTCGCCAGTCGCAGTAATAAGGTACACCAACAGTCAACATTAACAAAATGTTATATAATTTATTGGGGGAATTAGATACGTGTACACATGCCGAAACTATACATTGATTCTTATCAACAACTAATACGTAACCGATTGGTGGGGTCCCCGTGGTTATGTCAGATCACACTCCCCTATTTGGGAAAAGAAAAAAACATCAAAGAAAGTATGTATTGAAGGACTGGGTGGTGATCTCTGAGACCTAGTTTGGCAGTCTTTTGCTGTGATCACCACAATCCTATGTCAAAAATTCCACACACTTCATCGAAATCATTCGAAATATTTCAGTCGAACGTACAGACATCCTTGTAAATTTTAATGTTGTTTCATTATCATTTATGCCAGTTGCCGGAACGTATTTTCACCTTAACACAACATTGTCATATTTCTTGTATGGTGGACAAAACTATAGACAGACAAAGGGGTCGCCTATGGAATCGACGCTGTCACCCGCTCTGGCGAACAACTATATGAGCATCTTCGAAGCGCATGTCAGTGATAAATTGTTGTTAGATAGCAATACGGTAGAGAAAAATTGGATGAATTCCTAAATCATCTAAATTCACATAACTTAACCTTCACTATGAAAACAGAAACTGAAAAATTATTACCATTTCTCGATTTCTAAATATTAAAAAAATCAGACAATACTTTAGGCCGTGCAGCATATATAAAACCTACACATACAAGTCGATATTTACAAGCCAACTTACATCACCATAAAGGCCGAACCTAACCGAAGAGGAATTTCGGAGGTAGCGGCATGGCAGCGGCGCAATTTGTTGTCCGCCCTATTGAGCACTAGGTGGCGCTGATATTATACGAAAAACGGTCTTGATTAGCTCCTCTTTCTATTTTATCCTCTGTGGTTAGAGTCACTACTTCCCGCCATCTAGTCTGGCACTCCTAAGCACAGAGAATCAAATAGAAAGAGGATCGAATCAAGGTCGTTTTGGGCCTCAGACACAATAAGAGTGGTGAGCAGCGAGCGGCAGGGCGGTTGGTCTCCGATTGGTTAATTTGCATTCGACATTGAGCCAAATAAACCGATATATCAAAATCAACCAATGGGAGATTACCGATCTACAAGCGCTCGTATCGTGCCTGAGGTATTAGGCTCAACTAAACTCCGTAATGCAACGATGAAATTGCAAAGACGAAATGATAAAACTTCAGCGCGACCTGACATCTAACGGTTTTCCTAATTCGCAAATTAGGAGAATCATAAACGGAAATCGCAATCAAAGACAACGTGAAGAGGAGGATTCTATAATGGGCACGACAATCTTACCATATGTTCGGGGAACGACCCATAGAATCAGTAAAAAAATAAAGACATTTGATTAAAACTGTATTTAATACACAATGCTTTAGTTGTTGCATCCAGATCAAATAATGCTTTAACATGACTATTTTTTTTTAATAAACTCTGAGTTACGAAATCCCTTAGTCTTTGCATCTCTCTGGAGAGCCAAGGTGTGTATGAAATCCCGTGCGCACTTGTCCTCAAACGTACATCGTACAGACAAATAGACGCGTTTCTATGTTTCGTGTAAGCAAGCACAAAAATAATCTTCAGAATTATGATACAACATCCGCATTCACACACCACTATCTTCCCACAGAGCACAGTATCGCATTTGACAAGGCACGCGTAATATTCACTGATAAATTCTTTTCATCGCGTGTAATTCGCGAAGCTTTGGAAATAGAGAAACTCACAAATTGTCTAAATACCAGAGACGACAGTAAAAAAGTTCCGCGCACATGGAGGTGAATTATCAGAACTCACAAAGAGAATATTCCTTTAATATATTTAATGGATATGCCATCGGTTGTCATTAACAATAATTCTAAGAAAACGCATGCCAAACATAATCCAACAACAAGCACCAGTCGCAACACTCGTGCCCTATTCCCATCTAACCGGCCTCGCACTAGGCTACATGCGCGCAAGCAGCAGAACGTTTCGCCAGTCTCTCTAAAAATTCATATATATAGACGATGTGTGGCATAATTCCCGAATTTACGCTATAGCACTGGAGTAGGTTGGCTAGGCTTGTGATTGTTGCTTCTCACACTAACGGTACATGGCTCGAACCCCGGCGACGGCGTTTATTATTTTATATTTATTTATTTGAATTTAGCGCTAATTTCATAAAGCAAGATGGATGCTAAGATGGCGGATGTTGCCTAATCGAAGATGGATGCCAAGATGGTAGATGTGACGTAATCAAAGATGGATGCCAAGATCGCGGGTGTAAAAAAAAAATGGCCGCCGTAATAAAGATAGGGGCCTGTCCAGTGGAGCCCTGAGGCTTAAATGCCAGTCAATGTGGTGGTGCATCATAGATGGTAATGTAGGTTAAGTCACTAAGGGAGCCCTGCCCTGTAAGGGGGCCCTGTCCTTTGATGACTTATTTCCTAGGGGAGTTCCCGATCACGTGTATTCCCGATGACTGCACGAGCAAACATAACCTCATTTTCTCCAAAAATTTGCGAGTCATGTCTTACTGTAATTTTAAATTGAAACGTGAGTTGGAACCCGCCTAGCCTATCTACTCACTAGAACCAAAATAAAACCAAAAATAAGGCAGCATTTAATAGTTCACAGTTTTATCAATAAATAGCGGTGAAGCAAAAATCGAGCCGTTGTTAGTTTCTGCGCCGGATGCTTGCAAGTACATCACGTTTTAAGCGTTTTGAAGATCGACATAACGATACTCAAGTTGACTCTAGAAGTAGGAGTTCTTTGATCTTTCGAAATGCAAGTTTGTGACACGAATGTCGCTCCAAATGATGGCAAATGAGTTGAACATCAATTACGAGAAAATTTGACTTGATGATTTGGTTTTGAGTTTGTTATGCTTAGCTCAATTTTATGATTACGCAAAACAGAAAAAGTAGCATACTGCGATAGTGCAAACTTCTTTAACTGCATTGTTACTGGTGGTGAATCTTGAGTGTTTCAGTATGAGTCTGAGACGGAAGTATATAGTGGTATGAAAGAACATAACCAAGGCCAAGAGTATGGTCGTATAGTCGGTACGGTGAGGTCGTGTTTCGACAGGCGCAGAGAGTTTTGAAGCGAATTGGTAGCTGCAGGCGAAAAGAGGTAAAGTAAGCAAGCGGAAAGTGTTAATGATGAGTGAAGGTGTAATAATGGAAAAAATCAGAAGGATGAGAGTTACGGTGGCGTAAATGTGGAAGATACCCAATAATAAGATGGATCCGGGTAATCTTTTTCTGTACCCCTTACCCCATAATTACCCGAAAACCCAAAAAATGCCCGATAACCCGATAAATTCTCGAAAACCCGATAAATAAACTGGCTTTATTTACTATAAATAATAATAATTCTTGTAGTTCTTAACTTTTATATGAAGTATGTTGAACCAACTTTAATTGTTTCTGTTTTAGAACATTCCATCATATATTTATAAGATAAATATTGATTTGAGTATTATAGAAAATCGGGTAATTATGAGGTAATTAACGGGTAATTTTCGGATATTAGTTTGTTATCGGGTATCGGGTAATTTTCGATAGATACCCGGGTTTTTCCTTCGGGTACCCGGGTATAAAAATTACTTACTTGCAAGTAAAAACCTAAAAAGTGCCGTCGAAATATACACAATGGGGAGTAAATTAAAAATGGAAGAGTGCGTGTAGATGATGAATAAGATGTTAGAGGAGTGGAGGGCATGGAGGGATATGGACAAGAAAAAATGGATTGAAAGAGAAAAAAAATAGAGGAAGACAAGAGGAGAAAAGAGCAAAGTTGAGAAGGAAGGAGGCCCAGGAACGCATGTGTAGGTTGGAGGATTTAATTAGTGCGAGTTTTGAGAGAAGAAGTAATAAGAGGAAATTGAGTCTGGAGATGGAGTGGAAGGAGCCGGAGGTGGAGAGGGAGAAAGAAGAAGAGCAGCAGGAAGTAGTGATAACACGTGATGAAGAAAAACTGAAGCCCGATGCAAAGGAAGTTGTGAAATGGTGCGATGAGGATTGGAAATGGAAGACTAAGGAGGACCAGGGTAACGAAGAGAAATTGAAGGAAATGGAAGCAGCCAACCACAAAGGTGAAAAAGGGAAGGAGGAGTATGGTGAGGGAGAAAGCGTACACGGCAGGCGTTAAAAGGAGCAAGGAAGAGAGAAGGGGGAGAGGCGAGAAGGGGAAAAAGAAAAACGCTTATATTTTCTAAACGAGCATAAATCGGACAGGTGTTTATATGAAAAAAAAATGCTTAAAATCCAATTTCCTACAACTCATTTTAATTTTTCCAGCGACTTATAAAACACCCTGTATAATAAATTTCGATTGAATGTTGATGAAAATTCAGTAAGTTTCCATAATATTATTGATATTACTGACATTTTTATAAAATTTCTTCCAATGATATTTTCTTAAATTTTCACTAACTTTATCATTTTTTTGTTATACAAATTTTGGAAAATTTGTAAAAATAGTTGTGTGGCACAAAGAGGTCTGAACCAATTTGAGATATTCTCTTACGTTCCGTGATTAATACGAAGAAGTGCGATCCATAGCTTAAAAATTGGAAATACATGCTTCTATGTATTTCTATAAAACCAGCTGCTGCTATAAAGCCGATTTACGTCGTTATATATTCAGGCAACAAACAGGATTTATATATAACATCCCGAAAAGTATCGATCACATTTTATCTTATCATTGATTTGTTTGCTAGTTAAACAGGTGTGACATTTGCGCCGTTGGATCCTGCTGGGAAAATAGGGAAAATTCCCTGGGTATCTTCTTCGCATATCGGAGCATCGGGATCCTGGATCTAGGAGCAGCCTCCTGTATAATACACAATTTCGGTTCACTTAGGAAGGCATCAACCAGTTAAATGTACCGTGTCGGACTCTCTGGGGGCGCCCAATTACATCAAACCTGCCATACCGCGAGATTTTCAAGATATTATTGGACAGGTTGCCATAAATAATATCGACCACTAACTGTCACGATTTCTTTATTCTATTTCGAGACAACGAAGCAAGTAATGGAAAACGCATGTGAATGCAAACTTTAATTTAATAGATATGTTTGCAATATTTCAAGTTTCAGTTACGTTATTATGCATCCGTGATATTGCGTCTAGACGAATATGTGCTCCGGTTTGTTACAGCCGGAGTCAATCTTGGTTTTTATCGGTAAGTTGATTGCCATTGGGAAATGCGCGCTCATATTGGTTACAAGTTTGATCGGCTTTATAATATTACATGCGGTAATGTAATTCAATCGTTTTGCAAAAGCTTAGCTATAATTTCCTTATCGCTGTTTTAATTAAATGTACAAAACGTATCTGCAAATGATTTTAATATTTTCTACAAAAATAAAAGAAATAAACTGAAAATGTTGAACTAAACGGAGTGGAAACGTCCGATGTAAAAGATTGCTGGCTATTAATGTATTGTTAAATGAGCCGAATGCACTCGTTGCTGTTTTAAATGTTTTGAATAAAGTTATTGTCACGGTTTTATTAATTAAGGTCAATTGAAAAATAAATGAGGTGGACTAGAGCAAGAGTTATCTAAAAAAATGTGTCCTTGTGGCCCTATTTGTAAAACACGTCATAAATTTAAATAAAAGAAGGCATAACAATTGCTATACGTGTTAAACTAGTACGCAGTATTTTTTTTTTGCAGTAGTTCGTTCTTTAAATAGGAATTATGAGTGTTTGTTTGTAAAAACTACTTACGATAATGAAAAAATTCAAGATAATCAAGAACATATCGGAAACATTAAAGAAATGTTATATTATATCAAATCAAAGTATATTCACAAAAAATAAAGAAAATTAAAGATAACCGAATTAAATACGAAAATATTTAAACATTAATTTTAATTTCAATTGCAATTAATTATTTATTTTTTATTTAAATAGATGTATTTTAATAGAATTTCCTTATTTTTCTTCCATGATTATTAAATTTTCGCAATATTTTATAGAGTTTGGGGTAAAAAAAAAATTTGATCATGATTACATAATAAAAATTCAATTAAAACACATTTTAAACATTTTTATTATCACCATTATATTGACTGTTAACAACTACGGTTCCAAAGCTTTTATCCTCCTCAGTCTCTACAGCAATGCATTCCACTTACAACAATTTCCACATACTACAAATAATTTTACTCGATTCTACCTTTAATGCTTATTCATGTCATACGCAGTATCCTAAAATTTAATTGTGGCTGAACGAAAAAAAAAGTAGTATTTGCTTTTTGGTATGTGTGTGTGTTTTTGAAAACAAAGTTGTAATGCAAAATGCACAGATATTGATTTTGCTGTACGCGTTTAGACAATTCTCGTTAAAACATTTTTACGGCTTCATCGTAATTGAAACCAATTAGAATGAAATTTACATCAAGCACTTTATCTGCTTATATATTTGTTAATTCCTCGTAATTTTCATTAGGGCAGCTCGTGATTTCCGGAAATATCTAATTAAAATTTATTCTGTAGAGTATAAATATCTCCTGTTTCATTATGTATTAAGAGATATTTTG
This sequence comes from Sepedophilus sp. GC000190, assembly GCA_030264515.1. Lineage (NCBI taxonomy): Eukaryota > Metazoa > Arthropoda > Insecta > Coleoptera > Staphylinidae > Sepedophilus > Sepedophilus sp. GC000190. The sequence goes on along the minus strand of JARJED010163632.1, from coordinate 1,023 downwards.
CATTTAACAACCTGTTTTCTATTTAAAACGCTTATCAGAATTCATATTTTAAATTTTTATTTTAGTTATTAATATTTTTGAATTCTACTTCAGAATATATTGATCTTTCACATGGCAAAACACTCAATGCACGATGAGCACTGGCGGATTACTCATTAAGGCAATGAGGCACGTGTCGAGGGGCCTCAGGCTTTGTGGTGCCCCAAGCTAAAACATTTTGTATGGTGTTTTGAAATAGATTAATGGTTTCAGTAAACATAATAAAAATCTTGATTATTATAAGAGAAACAATATTGTGGATCCCAAATATCCTTAATCCACCACTGGTTGCAATTCATATTTCCAACTACAAAAGTCGAAAATATAGTTGTAAACTTTATTCAAAACGCCAGCATTATAATTTACTTATATCTTCGACATTTTTAAAAGTGTTCACATCTATAATTGTCTTTTATATTTAAAAAAATAATTTTGTCTGTTTATTGACATTTCAACTAAAACTGTCAAACATTCCGTTTCACCCACTAACAATAACATTTCTACTAAGAAGAAGACATTACTGCTGTATTATGTTTATTCATCTGTCAAAAATGTAAATTCTCCTTAATAATTCCGTTTTTATCTACAAATGGTTTTTTTAATTATACTATTAAAAATGTTATTTCTACTATCAAAAATCTTACTATTTGGTTTTTGTCCGGAATTATATAATTTAATGTAATCAAACGAGGTTTTTCACAAAAACGGACCCAATTTCTGGTTTACTTTATTATTTTATAACTGCAAGCTTTCGATCCTATCGAACCCCAAGAAGGGATGGGAATTTTTTTAGCAAACTTCTTAGAAACGTGGCATATCTTACACTTCCTGGATTTCTTTTCCGACATTATTGGAAATACGTGGAAATTACCGCCAGTTGAGCGAATTCGACGGAGGTGAAGTTGTTTTCGTGAAGGTGGTTTTTCGTTCAGGGAAATTTAAAATCGCCTTAACCAAAACCAATACAACCATCTGAGGACAAAC
>JARJED010162647.1:0-12387 GCA_030264515.1 Sepedophilus sp. GC000190 | reverse complement strand
GAAATGAGTAGATTGGTGTAGGTAGGGAAAGATAAAGAGATATTTACAACCAGTCCTAGAACTGATGACAATCAGAACTGAAGAGAATAAATAATCAAAATAAGACACATTTGATTTGCTATTATTTTGCTATATTTAGATTTTTAGTTTTAAAAGTTTCAGTTTTTATATATGTATACAATAGTGATTTGTAAACAGTAGAACAACCCAGGCATGCTTAACTAACTACCATCAACACATAATACTGAGTTATTTTCAATTTTGGACTATTTTTTTTTTCAAGCATCTAGATTGGATTATAAAATCAAATTGTTATTTTGTTCTTCCATCCTACATCTCTATTTTTTCTTTTTTTTTTTTTTTTTTTAGCAAAGTTGAGAATTATTGGGAAACATAAACTTTCTTTGGTAATATAGTTTTCTAACATGTAAGCTGTTTACAATTTTGGAAATGATAATTTTGGATTTTTTTTACCACTACATGTATTGTAATGTTGGGCTGAAGTAAACCTTGTGGTCTAACACCATTCCTCACAACAACTGTAAAACCAAAAAGAATTTAACCAAAAGAATAAAACCCTTTGAAAATGAAAACAGAACTGCAGTTCATAAGTTAAGTACTACTCAAGAGGATTAACTTCATTTACAATCCAGTGGTAGTAGTGTATACATTTTTTATTAGATTTTTTTTATCTTTAACAATGTTTGTTTGTCAAGTTTTATCTATATAACCAACTCTATGCTTCATTATTGCATTTGACATTTTCTATTTATAGTGTGTACTCTTATTGTAGTTAGTATGTATAGCATTTTTCTTTTTTGATATTTCAGAGGAGTAGAGGATTTGGTTTTATAACATTCTCAGATCCCACAAGCGTTGACAACGTATTGAAAGTGCCCATTCACACTTTAGACGGCAAGAAGATCGACCCGAAGCACGCGACTCCCAAGAACAGACCCAAGCAACCGAATAAGACCAAAAAGATATTTGTGGGCGGCGTCAGCCAGGACACTTCCGCCGACGAAGTCAGAGCCTACTTCAATCAATACGGCAAAGTGGAAGAGACAGTAATGTTGATGGATCAACAGACGAAGAGACACCGCGGATTTGGATTCGTCACATTCGAGAACGAAGATGTAGTTGACAGAGTTTGCGAGATACACTTCCATACAATCAAGAACAAGAAGGTGGAATGCAAGAAGGCGCAGCCGAAGGAGGCCGTGCAGGCTAACGCACAGCTTTTGGGCAAGAGGTTGATGCTAAGCGGATTAGGAATGAGGATGACTGCACCGTCAGCAGGAGCAATGGCGGCTGCGAATCCGTTGGCCGTTGTTCAAGCTCAAGCGCACTTGCAAGCCTCTGCGGCCGCAGCGGCTGCCGCTCAAGTGCAGACTGCTGCAGTGGGCGGATATGCGAAGTTGTTTGGAGCATACCCACCGTTGGCGGGGTACAGATATGCACCGTACCCGATGCCTGGAGTCAGCGCCGGTGTGCAAGCAGCACAGCAATCTGGAAATCCTACACCTGCTCAAGCGGCCGCAGCTCCAACTCTGCAACAGCAAGTCACCGCAAGTCCTTACCAAGGATACAACCTCACTAATGTAGACATGTCGAGCTTCCAAGGAGTGGACTGGGGATCCATGTACGGCATGGGAATGTACGTCTGAAACATCCTATAGCTCAACAAGTTTGCGTTCCTTTCTAGTGGATAACTTTCCACCAATATTATATACCTTTGGACTTCCAATTTCTGGAGATGGCGCGTGTGCGTTTTCTGTGCCTACCCATTTTGATAAGTGTATATATATTTATTTTAATCATGCGTAACGGAAAATTTGATCAGTGCCATTTTTTTTTCTCTCAATTAATAAGCACTGCCCAAATCTTCCACGAATGTATTCCTTCAACAAAAAAAAATATTTCCATTTAACCGTGCCCGATGCCGGCTCCCTGCTCATACTCTTTATAGCATTTAGCAATAATGACTCGCAATAAGAAATACAAAAAACAGTATTATAATAATTAGATCTCATCCGTGATGAATGAAAAGAAAACACGAACTATTTTGTTTTTTTTTTAATATTTATTGTTAGTATTAGGGATCAGCATCAGCCCCCGAAAAAAAATTAATCCCCCCTTGATATGATATTTCGTGCCCGCCATTCAGCTTGCCGGAGCTCGGCTGTTTATTTTATTTCCATGCAGATCTAGTCGAGGTGTGTACGAAGCACCTTACTTAAATGTACGAGGAAAAGTGGATAGAAAAATAATATTGACGATGTGCACTGCCGGATGGATCTTATTGAGGGCATTTAAACTACTTGTTTTAAGAGGGGCCCATTTTTGATCAAATTTAGTTTGAAAATTGAGAAAAATAAAAAAAGTATTTTTCAGTTTTAGAGAAAATTTCGTTTTTTTTTATTTTTCAAAAATCCTTTTAATGCAACAAATAAAAAAAATTAAAAGCAAAACGATAATTATTTCCAATCGTCTATAAAGAGTATTTATTCTCAATAATTCATTAAAATAATGTTTAAAAAAATCAAAATTCCAATGAGCATTTGATTTTACTATCTATGAAATGTGCCTATAAACATTTATTTATAACTTTTGTGTTCCTTTGAAAATTTAATTATTTTAATTAATTTTAAGTTCTTTCATCATCAATTTAAAAATGTTTGAGAATTATTTTTCTATTTAAAAGATGCAATTAATCATATATGCATTAAAGTTATGGCAAACATACTTAAGTTAAATTTATAAACTTAAAATTACTTTTAATTTGACTAATTTTGATAAAGATTATTGTTTACATTATTTTTCCACATATTAAGTTAGGTATTTAAGATAGTCTCAATGTTTAATTTATTTCGTAATGCTTTAAGAATCTACTAATCCTCATGAATGTGTTCCTGTGACAATGTTTTCTATAGAAAATATTAATTTATTTGGTATATTCAGTTGAATCTTGAACTGTGTAAGAATAATATAAACCAGTGGTTCTTAACCTTTTTAAAGCCTCGGAACACTTTATAATTTTAAAATTTGATTGTTGAACAATAAAATCTGTAAAATGTGTAAGCAAACAACTTGATGTCAATAAAAATTTAAATTAAATAAATATTCAACAAAATTCTATAAAATTTCATTTAAGATCAGTTTGAATTGGATCAAAACAATATTTTAGTGTCAAATTCAATTAAATTTACCAAATTCCAACAAAGTTGTTTCCAAACAATTCTATTTTAATTATATGTAATTGGCAATTTGATCAACATTCAATGATTTCTGGTAAAATTTAAGGGGATTTGATAAAAGAACTTGATTATTTTCCAACAATAGCAATTAAATTCCATAATTTTTGTTGACTAAATTTAATCAAAATTCATCGTAATTCATTCTTCTCATAGAAATAATCTTTCTTCAATTGATAATTCAATTTTTTTTTCAAAAAGTCAGCGATGATTTTTTTATCTTCAATTTTCAATTTATTAAGATTCAATTAAATTTCTGCAATTATTTAAATTATTTAATCATATTTTCTTTATTTATATGCAATTTCTCTGAATTATATATATAAAATTTTAATACATTTTATCAAATTTCTATGAATTTATTTCAAACTCTCGACATGTTTATAAAATTTTGAAAAAAATTAATTAATGAACATGATTGAATTCAACATCTGCAATTCAATGGTTTTCTGAATTATATAATACCTTGTTTTCTTGTCCAAATGAATGAATTTATAAAAACGCATTCATTTCATTCACTTTATTGTTTTTTTTTATTGAGATTAATCAGATTTTATGTGTTCTTAAAAATTTTAAATTCCTTTAGATTCCATGAATGCACATTCTATAAATTCATAGATTTCTTTAAATTTAAATTTAATTGAGATTAATTTCATTAAATTTCTATTTATTTTGTATGATTTTCTTGAATTAAAAATCTCACTTTTGCAAAAAAAGAAAACAGAATTTGTTAGAAAAAAAATCTTTATTCAATTTATTTGAATTTGCATTAAATTTAATTTATTTTCTTCAAAATATTTAATTAATTCAAATAAATTTCACCGAATCTTAAATAAATGAATTGTTATTTGGATTGATTAAAATTTTGTTTAATTTATCAGAAAAATCATTTAATGCATATGAATTAAATAACACACTAATTGAATTATTCTACAAATTACAATCGATTTCATAAAATTTCATACAAGAAAAACTTTTCATGAATTTATATCAACATTCAATACCCAACTTCTAAATCAATGAATTGATAATCCATTAGAAATAATTGTAACAATTTTACGGAATTCTGGTGTTCCACAGTGCACCGGTTAAGAACCACTGATATAAACAGTGATGTATTCAGAAATTTTTCAAGGAATTGCCGTTTGAAAATATTGACTTTTTGCACAACTAAAAAGTGTATTGCATCTGCAACTCTTCCTCTTGAATGCACTGCTGGTCTAAATGTTGATGTTTTCAATTTTCTCTGTTTCTTCACAGTTCTTGTCGATTAACAATTATATATATCTTATCTCATATTAACCTTCAATCATGGTTTTTCAGTTCTGAATAAACATTGATAATATTCATTAGATATTATTTCATAGTCAATAAAAATTTTAGTTCATTTAAAAAAAAAAAATCAAGCAATTAAATATGAATTAATTTCATATGAAAAAAGAAATGCTCACTATGCTCTAAACAATAATAACAACATTTTCTATAGAGATAGAAAAAGTTTAACATCAGGAAAATGTCTAAAACAAAAAGTCTATAAAATTTTAAATTTAAACAATAAAATTAAAATTTTTGAATCCATTTTAAAAGCAGTTAGTTTATTAGCTTCATAATAGATCCGTTCCTGCGATGTGCTGACTCATTCCTTCACCAGATTTGCCTACATTCCTTAGTAGCTGAGCATCGAGTTTTCAACATACGTGTGTGATTAGCGGACCAATGAGTCTACGGCCTGTGGCTCTCAAAAACGGCCACCAGGTGCAGAGCGAAACTAAGGGTTTTTAACAACACCCGTACTTAGTTTCGTGAACGCTCATTCGACAGTAATTTTAAAATGTTCATACTGATGTTTTTAAATGAGTAATATTAAAGAAAATGAAATAAAATAACTTGTGTAGCTTGCGCGGCCGGCAGCACGAGTGTGGGCGTTTGCACGCGCGAGAACAATTAAAAAGTACAATGTTTTTTTCTTTCTCTTTTCCGTTGCCGTATACGGAAGGAAGTCAATATTTTATACCCTCAAAAAAACAATGAAGGTTGCGTCGCATTTCGTGCTGTCAGCTTGCGGTTGCAGAAACGCAACCGCCCTCCTTGTGATAGTTGTTGGGAATTGGGCGGTTGCTACGTGCGGGAGCTGAGCACAACGAAGGGGCGCACATATAAAAAGAGCAAAGTGCCAAAAAAAAAATGTATGTATCTAAAAGACATCGAGGATTGACGTGCTTCTTCGTGTGCTTGGCTTGACGTGCGTTGTGCGATGAATATACTAACCGTACTTAATATTTTGTAAATAAAATATCCAGTTGACAGCAATAAGCGTTGTGAGACAGAATGAACCCTCTATTTTTGTATTTAATTATAAAATAATGAATTAAGAGACAAATAAATGGTTTAGTTGTTCACTCCCTGCAGTGAATGAGTTGTAAATAGCGCTAATGTAGTTTTCAGAGGGTTGGTCTGAAACTGATACAGTTGAGTTGAGACGGGGACACGTCTAAATCTTATAATAAAAAAATAAAAATAAAAAAACGAGTGTCTGTAACAGACAGTTTCTGTTTGTCGTATGTATTTTAAAGAGTTACTCGTAGCCATAAGTAATGTATAATTTGATAGTAATACTAGTAATTTAGTGTTGGTAGTTCTGTATCTGTGTGTAGTGTAGTGCGGCGTTGTGTCGCAGTTGCACTGTAGAGCCGTTTCGAATAAAGTAGTTTTCATAAGAGTAGTGTGCTGCTTGTTAAAAACAAAAAACATAAAAAAACAAATATTGTGGATACCCTTTTCCCCCTCTCTGGCAGGCGAGGGGTTGACCTGCTCATATTAACATTTTTTTTAATTTAATTTCATTGAGTATTTACATAGTCTTTTCTCTAGTCTAATCACTGCTTTCTGTGATAACAGTCTGGTCACTTACTGCACGGTCTGTGTCTGTAGCTGTTCCCGTGCCTTAAAATGCGTCGTGGACCTAGACCTGACCCGACTTTCAAAAAAAACAACTTAATCCCACACCACTCCCCCCAACTACTAGACCTGACCACTCACAGGACTGGACCGCGCTATGGACTGGCCTGTTCACTGTTCTATGTGTATGCGGATCTTAACAGTAGATCTAGATTTATTTTTTTATTTTGGTGATACTCAGTTGCCAGGTAAAACCATATTACCTGCTTTTCAATCAGATAAAGAACAGAAATAAGTGGACAATTAAATGCAGTGGTATAAAGTTTCCCTTACGAACATGAAAGACGACTACTTTTCAGGCTGTGCGTAATTATTAAAAATGCAACACGACATTACTTGTGAAGATGCACGTACATATACCAAAATGTGCTTCAAGATTAGCTGCCTTCATAATGTTTTGTGTATTGCATATTTAAATGTTTTTATTATAAAATTGTAATGGCAATTTTTAAGGTACTTTTGTATCGTAAAGTATTTCTCTACTATTGGTAATTTCATTTTCAGAAATTGACTCGACTTCAATTCTTCATATAGTGCCTACACCTTTATTTGTTTTTTATTTTAAAAAATCCGAGTAATTACTAATTAGGTATTTCCTTAAAATTTTATATACATACTTTTAAAGTTTTTTTATCGAGTTTGTTTGAAAGGTCTAGATGTTGAAACCTTAATTAATTGGTATGCAACTGTTACTTATGGGTAGAGAAATAAATAATACATCAGAGACCTTTATCGCAACTATTTGGGCCTATTCTTGTTCGATGAAAATAGTTATTTACAAATCAGGCTTTATAGTGTTTACTTATCGGGCGAATGCATAGATGTGCATTTAGATACTAGATTTTATGTAGTTGTATGCTTGATAATCTAGTACAAGAAGTTCATTGATACATTCAAACTTACAGACTTACAATATTTGATATGAATTTATTGTTAGTAAAATATAGTTCTTAATATAAGTGTTAAGATGAAACGAATAAATAAAATCACCTGGCAACAAATTTAAAAAAAAATTGTGCATATCATAGTAACTCGATGATAATAATATAGGGTTCATGAAGAATGTAGTTAAAAAAGTGCTACTCCCACAATGATCATATTTTCTATTTACCAATAATTTGGATCAAACATACATTTACTATATTGTAATTAATTTATATAATGAAACTTGATTAAATTTCAAACTATCTATTCCAGTCTTTCGATCATCAAGAGTTGAATTGGAATAAAATAACTTCAAAGCTCCAATAGAGTTCATTAGCTACTATTATTTGATTTGACCAAATAATAACTAGTGTAGGCTGCCTAGATTGTTCCTCTGTGTATTTAAGTCATGCAAACATGCAGTACAAGGCAGATTTATTGTGAATTTATTAAGTTAATCCATATGATCAGAAACATTTCCTGTCACAATATTGTTGGTTTCAGGCCAATGCTATGAATGTGTGCATTCCTATATCAGAAAAAAAAAATTATTATTGCTTCAATATAAATAAAGTTCATATTGGTTTCGTTTTTGTTGCTTTGGTGACATGTGACGTATCATTCACATTTATGGTTTAGCAATAAGATACTTTCTAAGGATGCACATAAATGAAATATAATTTTTTCACATTTATTATTTTGTCTTACGACCTACAAGTCGAAAATTTTCATTTTCCATTTAACTGTTCAAAATTAGTTTCAATGATCACCTATTGTAATTGTATTTATGGAAAAAACAACACAATTGTATTTTTCTTCACTTGACTTTAAAGAGAATATCTGTCTTGACTTAAACTCGGCAATTCATATTTTTAGATAAGCCACTTTTCTATCAACAGAACGATATATTAGTCACACTTTTACATCTTAGAATCATGATTCTATATTTTCTTAATATTCTTCTTCACTTGACTTTGAAGAGCATATCTGTCTTCACTTTTAAAAACTCGACAATTAATATTTTTAGATAAGCCACTTTTTTATCAACAGAATGATATATTGGTCACATGTTCACATCTTAGTATCATGATTCTATATTTTCTTTATATTCTTCTCTGGGCTATCATATTAACTGTTCTATGCCTAATTTCTTTTGTTACTTCTGTTTCTTTGTAATATCCCTGTCTTCACTTTATATATTGAAATCAATTTACTTTTATTGTTCATTCTAATAATATACATTGCAAATTGGTTTTCCTATGCAACATGGTCCTCCATTTTCTTTGTTTTTTTTTTGTTTCCTGTATATTTTAAATTTCTTGCTCATATTATTTCATTGATTTTTTTTTTAATTTTGTTAAATATTCTAATATTTCCTTAATTTTGTTTGTGATTTTTTTTTTAATACTTGATTTTTCTTTGATTTTCTTTCCACTTTTTTTCTCTCTGATGTATCATTCATTTGCTTAATTACAGTATAGATTATTTGATTTTCTATGAAAAAATTTCTTCCAATTTTCATGGCCTTTTTTTAAATTATTTGATATTTTTCTATTTTGCTTGGCATTATTTGATTTATTCTATTTGAATTTAAATTACCTAATATCCTATTGTTTTAAAACCATAATTTTTTTTTTTTGTAAAAGTATAGCAGAAATTCAAATATTTTCAATGTTTTTTTTTTTTGAAGAAGATTCTTTAAATCTTTCAACTTTTTAAAAATCATATAAAAAATCAATATTCTTCGAGTTTTTGAAAAATTAACCTATTTTTTTAAAATTTTTTTGGAAAATGATTTAACTGTAGAAAATATCGCAAAGATAATATGAATTAAAAAAAATATAATTTCACTTGTAAAAATTAGAAAATTTCAAAAGGGCCCCCTTCTACCATAAAAGCTGAAATTTAAAAATGTTACTATTGAATTTCATTTCAATTTCCAAAAATGTTTTTTCAACAAGCAAAAATGTCATTTTATCTACCAAAAATGCCAAAACAATTGAAAATGTTATTTCGAATGTCAAATACATCTTTTGAGTTGTCTCAAATGCCATTGCAACTGTCAAAAAGTCACTGTACCTAACAACAATATCATTGCAGCTTTTTTGAGGCCCCCGTCATCCTGAGACCCCAAGGGTGCGCTTCTTGCACCTGTGCGATTATCCGCCACTGTTAATGCTCATTGCTTTCTATAATCTTGTACTTCAAATGTCAACATTTATATCTTGTCAATAAATAATTAGAGAAATTGCGAAATCAATATTTTTGAGATCGCCACCTCTCAAATTATATATGTACCTATATATTTTCTAACAATTTTTAAATTTGAAATCCCATAAAAGCTGTTGACAATTCAATTTAAATTATTTACAATTTTTTTTTTTGTAAAATACCTTTTTTTTAATAATAGTCTACTTCTAGTAATAACTAATGTAGCCTATAACTATAATTTCCTACTATCTACATTAGTGAATAACATATCTATTGTCAAAGATTTTTGTGGCACTTTTTTTTTGTGAACCCTACTATAAAAACACCATACATTATATTTTGAAAAAATAAACAAATTTTTGCGACTGATAGAAAAAAAAACTCGATGAACGTGACTTATTGCCTTGTCTTCCTCGAAAATTATAAATAATAAAATACGTAGAAATATTAAATGAAAAAAAAAATGAAAAAAAAAAATAACACTAAAACCAATCAATACTTATTATAGATAGTAACTAGCTCTAAAACCCACCACTTGATAGTATTTATTTTAGAAAAAAATACAAAAAAAAGAAACAAGGACCAAGTTTGTGCACGTACTTTAGTTATCCTTTTTTTTACTTACTTAATTTTTTTAATCTACTACTACTGGTAAAAACTAATATTTGCTTAGAATACTATATTTAAATCGTAGAAGTCACATACATATTTAGATTTTGAGTTTCCATTTACTATTGTTGATTTAAAAAAATAATTAAATACTATTGCATGAATAATTTTTCTTAAACGTGCTTATACAACATTTTTTGAGAACGGTAGTATATATTTTTTGGTGGTTAATAAAACTAAAAAAAACATACAAAACTTAGTACAACGCTTCAATACTTGTAGGCAGCATTTCTTATGTGTTTAGTGAACTTAGCAAATTAAAATATATAAACAACACTTTTTGAATTGACATCGTAAAAAAACTGACATATCCTATTTGTGAAAAATATAATATTATAATGTAAATAGTATTAAGCGTTTCGAATAATTTATTTTTTGTGTGTAAATATTTATCTCAAGAAGAAAACATCACCTAACTTTTATGATGATTGTTTATTATTTTCGAGTAAATATTAAATTAAAAAAAGATTTAAATAACACAAACATTCCAGGAAGTTGTTGTGATGTATAAAGAAACTATATTCATAGTAAATAATTGGACAATACAGTAAATCAAAAATGAAAATACAAATCTTATAGTCGTAGCGTTTTTTATAGGACCAAATAGTTCCTTGGATGTTTGGTTCCAGACCAAGAGAAATAAATTTTTGAAATGAGGAAGCCTTAAATTTTTTTAAAAGTACTAATCTGTGAAGTAAACAGGCCTAAAGTACAAATAAAATTTCATTATTTGTCATGATAATGTATTTTTTATTTTGTTTTTATTTTGACTTGTTCCTTACTATCCCGTTGACAATTCCAGAAAAAAAATTGTTTTCTTATTTAGGTGTTAGGTATGACGGCGCTTCACATTTTTAGATTCCAGTTAAAGGTAAGTGAATAATATAGATTTGTTATAGAAAACTAAATATATTTGATTTAAAATTGCATATCAATCTGAAATCAAACATAGAAAAATATTAAGAAAGCATAATTCTAATAAAATATCAAATAGGATGTTATGGATCATGCATGAATATATCTATTGTCAAATTCGAATTTTAGTTCAAAACAAGTTAATTTATAATTTAATTTATCTAAAACTAACCAAATTTATATAAATGTTCTGAAAAAGTGCTTTAACAATAGTTACAGTAATTTCTTAATCAATAATTTTTGTTTTTGGTTAATAACATATTTGTTACTTCACTTTGTTTGTAGTTAATTTTGTAAAAAACGTTTCCAATCAAGATGATTTTGAAATCAGTTGACATTTGTTAATGTATTTAAATGCTATAAAAATAAATTGAAATACAAAAAGTATCGTATTTTAAAAATTTCAAATAGTTTGAAAAGCTAATATCTTTCACTATGTGTGTTCCTATAAACATTAGGTAGTATTGCAATAAAAAAAGGGAAATAATATGATATAAATATAAATATTTTTATACTAGTTCTTGCACTATGAAATAAAAAATGTCACTTGAATTTAATATTTGCCACGTTAGTTTCTTAAGATTCACTTGGATTTACATTTTGTCAGTTGGATTTAATATTTGCCATTTGCATTTAAATAATACTAAACCCTGCATTAGCATCTCTATATATATTTCCTCCTTAATCGTATTTTTTACAATATATAATATTTCGATCAACTACTTCTGAAACGCATCGTGCGTTTCCTCGTAACTTTGTTCCCATCGTTGGCATAAATCTGTTGTCGTCATGCTAAGTTGCTTTTCCTCGTAACTCCTCTCCCTTCTTTGGCAGAAACATCGTAAATCAGATATTATTGATATACCAATATTAGTATAAACCATCTACTTAAATTAAGTAAATATTTAAAAGAAAAACACTTTGTTGTAAGTTTCATAAATTTATTAAAAAACAACGAATTTACAATCAATCAATATATCCTTTATATTGTATTCGTTCCTCCTTACATCACATTACATATTAAGCCTTCTTACACAATTTACATATTTACATACATTTTCTATAAACTACCCACCCATCCTCCCCTCTTGCTCTCCTTCCCCTCCCCCCGCCTACCCTTATCTTTACCCTGACCCTGTTCCACTTCTCTTTCTTTACTTCTCCTCCCTTATCCTCACGATCACCCCTCTACCCCTACCATCTTCATTCATCCATTCACCTAAGTGTCTTAACCCTTTCTTCCATTCACTTTCTATTCCTATACATTCTTCCACCAGATGTTCCCACGTATCCCTTCCCGTATCACACAGTACACACCTTATATAACTCACCCTCATCCATACTTTTCTTCCTCTCTCTTCGGACCCATATCTTGCTCTCGCCACCACCACTTTCCCTTCTCTATCTCCCCTTTTAGTTAAATATCTGGCAGCATGTCGAAAACTTGCCATTCTTT
>JARJED010161853.1:0-16119 GCA_030264515.1 Sepedophilus sp. GC000190 | reverse complement strand
TAAAAATTAATTTTTTCTGACAAGTTTCATATCTTTCCCTAGCAACCCCACCCATAATACTATAGCTGACCTTCACTTTTGTTGTCAATAAAAGCTTACTGATAAATACAGTTAATAATCAAACGGCATAAAAACACTGCTCAAAATAGACCCCTGCCTCCTGGACTAATATTGTAGGTCCATCTCTTCTTCTACTTCTGTGCCAGTGATGACTTCTCTTTCGGAGATTCTCTCCGTTGGAACGATACTTAAACAAGATTATCCATGACAATTTCCATCTGGTAGAGAACAATAAAATCTTAACTTTTGACATCCGCACGCATTTCCACAACCTTTGGTGCATGAACAGAAAATCATATTCAAAAGGGAATCTGGAACGGGTGGCTGGATTATTCGTACAGAAACTAACAAATTGTCTTTCATAACCCAACTCTATTCCTCAGGGTTCAGATTGTTACCAAGCTAAGTCTGCACTTGGTAATAAACTTGATATAAATGTATTGCTGAGCATGAAGTAGGGGTTGTATGTATAGGGCGTTTCTACTCGGATATCCAAGTTTTGCCATCTCAGTTTTTGAGATTTATAAATCCGTTCCTTGGCTGGATTAGGCCCTATTGAGACATTAATAATTTTAATCCTTAATTAATTTTTACTGTTGACTTAACATTTTTAAAAGATGCAATGTCCGTTTTTTTTTTAATTAGATGTTTGCTAATGTTCTTTTACAAATTATTATATTTATTATTTACAACACATGACAGTGGTTTATTTAAACTTTTAATTTTTTTAAAGTAAGAATTATATGTATTATGATTTTCAATAAAAATTAAATACCACTAAAAATAATAATTATAAAAAAAACATTTTCAATAAATTTCATTAAAGAATTTGAAGTCCGATTGAGTAAACCTCATTATATCATAGAAATCTTTTTTGCGTGTGCTTACTTATTTGAAGGCATCTTGTAAAGGGATCACCGGATAAACCGGCAGGGCAACTACAAATTGGATTATGATTCACGACTTGGCATATAGCACCAATTCCACATGTTCCTCTGCAAGGATTCATGCATTTTTGTGTTATACATGCCTCATTTAGAGGACATTCTGAGCTAGTAACACATTCAGGTCTACAAGTTGGAGGTGCACCTATATATCCTACAAGGCATGAGCATACGGGGACGTTGTTTAATTCACGGCATTGACTGTTTGGCCCACATGGCGATGGATTACAGGGATGGACATTTACAGTAACTAAAATAGGTCATTTAGAAATTGTACACAATTAATTACAGCAGAAAATACCTGGTATAGGTGAGCAAGATAAGAAAGCATTGCCTGTATGTTGGTTTGGGCAAGAACACATGGGTACATGGTTTACAACAGTGCAAATAGCATTTTGTCCACAGATTCCGGGACATGGGTCTTGACATTTGCTTCTAATGCAAGCTTGTTCGGTATTACAATCACTATTCAGTACACATTCTGGTCTACATCCTCTATAAGGATCTCCTTGATATTGATCAATGCATGTGCAAATACCATTATTACAATTAGCATTAGCTCCACATGGTGATGGATTACAAGGGTCCGTAATCACGGGTATTGGAGCTAAAATTATTTTTTGTTGTTGGCTTTATGTGAAATAATACTTCATTGGTGGACTTACGTTGTTTGGGTAAAACATTACAAGAAACAAATGGATTTCCACTAAATTGTGGTGCACAAGTACAGATTGGTATATGATTAATTACACTGCACACAGCATTAATACCGCATGATCCTGGACACGGATCTCTACATTTTTCTTGAATGCAGGCTAAATTGCTGCTACATTCATAATTATTTGTGCATTCCGGTCTACAGTTGGGCGGGCTACCTATATAATTAGCTAAACAAGAACAAGAAGGAGATCCTCCAATATCCCTACATTGCGAGAAAGGTCCGCAAGGTGAAGGAACACACGGATTTACAACAACAGGGTCTGCTTGCACTTGGGGTTCTACAAAATGTTTACATTGCAAAAAAAATCTTAATTGGGTCATATGAATCTTACGCTGTATAGTGAAGCATCTAGTGAATGGATCACCAGTAAAACCTTGATTACAAGAACAAATTGGGCTGTGATTGTGGACTTGGCATTGGGCATTTAAACCACACCTTCCAGGGCATGGATCAAGACATTTGTGTTTTATACAAGCCAAGTTAGTTGGACATTCAGAGCTTGTAACACAAATTGGGCGACAAGATGGTGGGGTACCAGTGAAGTCGGGGAGGCAAGAACATACGGGTTGTTCATTTACTTCCTTGCAGTTGCTATTAGGGCCGCAAGGTGATGGTGCACAAGGGTTTATAATTTCCGTTCTAATGGCTGTGGGAGGAAAATTGTTTACACTCAATTATGAAATTAATTAGAGGGACTTACGTTCTTGTATTTGAATGTGGCAGTAATTAAACGGATTACCAGTATATCCAACCCTACAATTACAAGATGGTGCATGATTAATAACTGTGCAATCCGCATTGGCAGCACAGACTCCGGGACAGGGGTCTTTGCATTTACTATTAACACATGCTCTTTGGGGCGGGCAATCTCCGTTATGTATGCATTCGGGTCTACAACCTTCATAAGGGTTACCAATGTGCTCTGGTAGGCAGGTACAAGAGCCGGCATTGTTTCTAACTTTACATATGGCATTGTGGCCACAGGGACTCGGTATACACGGGTCTAACACTTCTTTAGGTACATTTTGGACTGAAATAAGAATTGATTGCTTTATATATTTTTCTTGTTTTGCGTTATTATTAATTTTTCAGCAGCGAGGGGAGGTTTAGCGGTCGGTTTTAACGCACATGTAAGCGATTTTGTCATTTTGTATGCTGTTTGGGTTTTATTTTGTGTGGGTGTTCCCAAAAGCATGGTTTTGTGGGGTTTTTTTGGGCGGGGGGGGGGCGGGGGGTTGGGGGGGCAACGGCGGCGGGCGGTTTTTCAATAGGCGGGCAAAAGGCGCATAATATGAGGGCAGCGGTATAGCGTTTGTTGTTACCAATATAAACGCAAGACTTACCTTTGCTCGTTCCTTTTGTTGAAGCTCAGCATAAGCAGAATTATAGAAGCAAGGCAAGCGGATTAGTTGTTATATATTTTTAGTAGTTAGTAAAACAAATGTATAGTCAGAAGTAGATGTAGCATGCACAGATTTGAACATAGTTGGCAACATTTTTATTTTTCTAAATAATATTATTATTTATTGATTTTTGATATTTTTAATTGCAAAATAATATCTATTTTCTTAATGTACCAACATAACAATTCTTGTTTATTAATAATTATCTAAATAAGTAATTAATTTTGTAATCAATATTAGTGTATATCTAGGTTTGAATGTTGCCAATTGTTTATAAAATGGTATACAAACTTTTTTTGAATTCAGGTCGATAGCCGTATGTGTAAATGTCCTATTTGTACAATAAACATTTTATTCTACTATTCAATGAAAGCAATTATATTTATATGTACTGTAAATTTTGGAATAAAATTTTCTTTATTGAATTAAAAGTTAACAGCTCTGATAGTATAATTTTCTAAAATTTACTCTTTGAAAATAATTAACTATTTAATTTTTAAAAATATATTTTTAATAATGCAGCAGTAGTTTTTGCTTCTTTTGCAATTAAGGAAACTAAATTTCATCAGTTACACTTATGTAACACATGTGGTGACCAGTCGACTAATATTGCTGCATAATAAGGATATACAGAGGAGGCTAAAAGTAGACTTATAGTTGTATCACCATTTGGTCGGGTCTCGTAAATAGGCATAACTGCGTGAATTGTGCTGATTGCAATCCTCATATTACCATAATTTCTCCATTGAACCAGTTTAGCATCACAGGATGGGGTGCATTGTCCAGCAAAGGTGTTGTCAAGTCAGTTAGCTCTGGTTCTGAGTTGTGACACAACCACTTCACGAAGCATTTGTAAGTAATTCATTCCATCCACAGTACCATCAAAGAGAACTAACCCTACAACACCTTTGCTGCACAATGCACTCCACACTGTGATACTAGGCGATTCATTTGAGAAATTATGGTAATATGAGGATTGTGTCAGCACAATTCATGCTGTTATGCCTGTTTACGTCACCTTACCAAATGGTGAAACAACTGTAAGGCCATTTTTGGACCAGCTGTATGGACTTAAATTGAAAGCATTTTTATCTTTGTTACGATTTTAAATATAATTTTTAGATTTATATTTTCATAGACTTCTTTCTTACTTCTCCAATCATTTTCATTAATTTTGACTTCTTGATATATCTCGGTTAACATAGAAATATCTATTTAAATTTTTATTAATTCTATCCAGTCTTCACGATTTATTTTTGTAAAAATGTTGCCAAACTATGTAATAAAGAATATAATCATCAAAACACTCACCAGGTAACAGCATACAACCGCTAAACGGATCTCCAGTATATCCAGGATTGCACGAACAAACAGGATTGTGATTCACAACTTTGCACACTGCATTATAACCACACGAACCGGGACACGGATCACGACACCTTTGATTTACGCACGCCATGTTACTATTACACTCCGGATTTATGGTACACTCAGGTCGACAGTTCGGAGGTACACCAACAAAGTCTCTCTGACAAGAGCAAGCCGGGCTCTCACCGCGCACTTCACATACCGAATTTGGACCACATGGTGATGGTACACATGGGTTTTCTGCTGGTCTAGGTTTTGCTGAAATAACATATTATTACAATAATTGCTCATAAAAACAAAGTTTATTTCTACTTACGTGGTATCTCGAAACATCTTGTGAATGGATCTCCGGTGTTTCCAGGAGTGCAACTACATATCGGATTATGGTTTCTCACTTGACATATTGCGTTGATTCCACATGTGCCAGGGCAAGGGTCTATACATTTGTTATTGAGGCATGCTTGTTGTAACGGGCATTCAGCGCTAACTATGCATTCAGGTTTGCAAGATGGTGGGCTACCGATGTAACTGAGTTGACAAGAGCATACGGCAACTGTGTTGACTACTTTGCACACACTATTAGGCCCACACGGTGATGGATTGCATGGTTGTTTGGGTTTATCGATAACAGCAATAGGTCTGCAGAAAGTGAATGGATCACCTTCCAAACCAGCTGGGCAACTGCAAGTTGGTATGTGGTTTACAATATCGCATCTAGCGTTTTGTCCACAAGTTCCTGGACATGGATCAATACATCTTAGATTGCTGCATGATTTAGTTGACGGACAATCAGTATTCATAGTACACTCTGGTCTGCAACCTCTGTATGGGTCTCCATTATAATTTAGTAAGCAAGAGCATGCTCCGTTATTACAAACTGTGTTAGCTCCGCATGGCGATGGGTCGCATGGATCAGTATACTCAGGCACCCGTGGTGGTGGTTCAATTTTCGGTGAGCATTGAGTGAATGGATCACCCACAAATCCGGTTATACAAGTACATATTGGTATATGATTTTGTACTCTGCATTCAGCATTGAATCCACATGAACCTGGACATGGATCTCTACATTTTTCAGTTATGCATGCAGTGCTTGATGAGCAATCGGTATTAACGACGCATTCAGGTCTGCAATTTGGAGGTGCCCCAATGTAATTTTGTAAGCAGGAACAAGCTGGTTGGTCACCAACTACTCTGCATATAGAGTTAGGTCCACATGGAGATGGTAAACATGGATCTCGTCTTGGTTCTACTGTTTCTACAATTGTAAGTGCATAACATTTTGTAAATGGATCTCCAGTTAAGCCGTTAGGGCAGCTGCAAATTGGGTGATGATTAATCACCTCACATTGTGCACCAACACCACAAGTTCCTCTGCATGGATTGGCACACTTAAATTTATGACAAGCTTTGTCTTGTGGACATTCAGAGCTGACTACACATTCTGGTTTGCAGTTTGGTGGTGTGCCAATATATTCGGTTTGGCAAGAGCATACTGCATGGCCGTTAACATTTCTACATTGACTATTTGGTCCGCATGGTGATGGTTGACATGGGTTTACTACAGATGGCTCAGTAATTGGTGGGGCTCTTTCAACACTACACTCAGTAAATGGATTTCCAACATAACCACTAATGCAATAACATGTGGGTACATGGTTTACTACATTACATTCTGCGTTTGCTCCACAGATTCCTGGGCATGGATCCTGACATTTGTTTCTTATGCAAGCTTTATTAGTCGGACAGTCAGAACTTAGAACACATTCAGGTCTACAACCTTCATATGGATTTCCAAAGTAATCAGGCACACAAATGCAGGATCCCGCACCATTTCTCTCTTTACATAATGCATTTGCTCCACATGGTGATGGTTCGCATGGATTTAAAATTTCGGTTTTCTGTACTGAACATTGAACGAATGGATTTCCAGTATAGCCTGCCAGGCAAGAACATGAGACTGTATGGCTTATCACTCTGCATTCTGCATTCTCTCCACAGCTTCCTGGGCATGGATCTCTACACTTATTATTGAGGCATGCCTTATTGCTTGGACAATCTGGATTTATAACACATTCAGGTTTGCAGTTAGGTGGTTGTCCTGTATATTCTTGCAGGCATGTGCATGATGGACTTTGGTTGATAGTTTTGCATATGGAATTAGGTCCACACGGAGACGGCAGACATGGATCCCTTTCATCTTCAATTACAACAGGTGGGGCAGGCATTCTAGAACATCCTTGGAAAGGATCCCCAGTTTGGCCTTCACCGCAGCTGCATATTGGGCTATGATTAATAACCTCACATCTTGAACCAATTCCGCAAGATCCTAAACATGGGTCAGTACATTTTTGATTAACGCATGCCTTATTTGGTGCACACTCAGAGCTAACAATACATTCTGGTTTACAGTTTGGTGGTGTTCCCATAAAGCCGGTAATGCAAGAGCATACAGCATGGTCATTTATATTTCTGCATTGGCTGTTTGGTCCACATGGTGATGGGTGGCATGGATCTCGTCTATCTACAGGTTTTGGAGCCTCTTGGACACGGCAGAGACTGAATGGATCTCCAGTATAGCCTTCAGGGCATGAGCAAGTTGGTATATGATTGATAACATCACAGCGTGCATTTTGTCCACAGGTGTTCGGGCATGGATCAATGCATTTGTTTCTAATACATGCTCTATCACGATTACATTCATTGCTAAGTACGCATTCAGGTCTACAAGATTCATATGGATTTCCATTATATTCTGGTAAGCATTCGCAAACACCATTTCTGCAATTT
The DNA here is from genome assembly GCA_030264515.1 of Sepedophilus sp. GC000190. Lineage (NCBI taxonomy): Eukaryota > Metazoa > Arthropoda > Insecta > Coleoptera > Staphylinidae > Sepedophilus > Sepedophilus sp. GC000190. The sequence continues at coordinate 8,833 of JARJED010161853.1, read as the reverse complement.
GCATTTGGACCACAAGGTGATGGGTTGCATGGATCCTTCGGTGTTCTTGGTGGTGCTTTTCAAAAAAATAATATTCATAAAAATAAATAAAACAAAACTATGTACTTAGAGTTAGATTTATCATTAGGCTGAATAGGCTAAAAGATAGGGCGGACTAGGTGTCTCCAAACAAAATATAACAACCAAGACAATATTTGTTATAAAAATAAAATATATTGAACGAACAATTTTGAAGAAAATTTCATTGAACCTTTAATAATTAAGGAAAAAGTTATGTATTTCAGGTATGACAATGATAATTATAATTATTTATTATTATTATTATTTGAGCCTAGAGTCATTTAGAAATAAATCCAGCCTTGAATGCAAATATATGATTAAAGTATAATAATATAAACTTACGTGGTGGATTAAGTATGCATTGTGTAAACGGATCACCAGTATGTCCTTCTTCACACACACAAATTGGTACATGATTTAGTACATGGCATTTGGCATTAGCACCACATGAACCCGGACATGGGTCGATGCACTTCATATTAATGCAAGCAACTTGACTGCTGCATTCGGAATTTATGACACATTCTGGACGACAATTTGGTGGTGCACCTACATGTTCTGGTAAGCAAGAGCAAGATGGGGCTCCATTTCTCATTTGACAAATAGAGTTTGGCCCACATGGAGATGGATTACATGATGGTGGTCTTTCTGTAGATGGTTCAACTACAACAGCTGTGGGACACAAAAAATAACATTTTTATTAGATTGTTGGTAACTCAACATAAATCTACTTACGTTGCGGGAAACATCTTGCAAATGGATCTCCAGTAAAGCCAGGTGGGCAGGCACAAATTGGATTATGATTTTTGGTGTAACATTGAGCACCTAGTCCGCATGTATTTGGACATGGATCAGCACATTTTTGTTTTATACAAGCTTTTTCTAATGGACACTCTGAGCTAACGACACATTCAGGTCTGCAAGATGGTGGTGTGCCAATATGATCTGGTAGGCATGAGCAGACACTGTGACCGTTGACATCTCTGCACTGACTGTTAGGTCCACAAGGTGATGGGTTGCAGGGATCAATTTGAGGTGGAGGTGTAACGACTTTTTCCTTGCATTGGAAGAAAGGATCTCCCGTGTAGCCTGGTATGCATGTGCATGTTGGAACATGGTTATCTACACGGCATTCTGCTAATTCCCCGCAGGTTCCCAGGCATGGATCTACGCACTTGTAACCAACACATGCTAAAGTTGGACTGCAGTCTTTATTGGTTTCGCATTCCCTATGGCAGCCACGTGTTTTGTCATATGGGTCGCCGATATAATTTGAGGGGCACTGGCATGCTCCAGCACCATTATTTTCACGGCAATGAGCATTAGGTCCACAAGGTGATGGACTGCATGGTGAAGTTGGTGTTCTTTCAGTTACTGGAATAAATTAATCATAAATATGTGCAACATGTTTCTAGCATAGAGCAAACAAAAAGAGCCTTACATGGTGGTGGTGGCGGTAACTGACATGCAACAAGAGCATTTCCAGTATAGCCAGGAAGACAAGAACAGATAGCTTTGTGATTGACGACAGTACAGATAGCATTTTGTCCACAGAATCCAGAACAGGGATTTCTACATTTTTCATTTTTACATGCAAGATTGTTGGGACATTCAGTGTCAGAGGTACATTCGGGTCGGCAATTGGGAACACGGCCGACATAGTTTTGTAGACAAGAACATGCAGCTTGGTCGCCTACCACACGGCACTGAGAGTTAGGGCCGCATGGCGATGGCACGCAAGGGTTACCCGCATTTTTAGGTGGAGGTGCTAAAATTGAGTCATTTATTAAAGTAAGAAAAGTTGTTTAGGGATTGGGAGTCTTACTCTCTATTTTAGAGCAAACTGTGAATGGATCACCGGTGAAACCGACAGGGCAGCTACAAATAGGATTGTGGTTTATAACTTGGCATTTGGCATTGAGGCCACAAGTTCCTGGGCATGGGTCGATGCATTTCTGATTGTTACATGCTTGGTTTTGTGGGCATTCTGAGCTGACTACACATTCAGGTTTGCACATTGGTGGAGCACCAATGTAGCCAGCATTGCAGCTGCATACAGCATGACCGTTAATTTCTCTACATTGACTGTATGGTCCACAAGGGGAAGGATCACATGGATTTTTGGGTGCTTCACCTAATAGTAAATAAATGATATAATATACAGTTTTGATGATGGATATTAAAAAACAAATAGAATCATATCTATATTATTACTACTTATATGATATTTTAATTAATTAAATTAAAAGCAATGTCTCTTCTTTAAAATATTTATAATGAAAATTTAATAAATTTCTTTTTTCCTATTTGTTTATTCCATTTTTTCAAATATATGGACCATTTTAAATATAAAAAATAAGTAATTTTATTCCTTGAATAAATGATTGTACTTGTATAAATATATATTTTTGAAATTACTCTTGGTACCATCAATAGTCCCAACCTATCCGTGATTATCCTGAACATGTGCAGTAATCACAATTCTTAGTTAGCTGCATGCTCCATGCAATCATGGATGTTTTGGGTCAATGATGGAAAAAGCTATAATTTACTCCAATGGTTCTTAACCTTTTCGAAGCCAGGGAACACTTTTGATTACAATATTATTTTGCGGAACACCCAGTGAAATAATAACATTTGTGAAGGTGAAAACTAAAGTCATTAAAATTGCAATAAATTGAAGACATTATTTTATTCATTTATCAAAAATATAACTTCCTTTAACTTCAATAAATCTTTGAATTTTCATCGAATTTCATTTTCGGAACAATATTATTTTACATGATATTTATTGTTATTTTTTTATTCCTTACAATATTTTTTAACGAAGGCTATGTGCAGAGAAACATTGTTGCAAAAAATAAAAATCAACAAATATCATTTGAAATTTTTTTCACAAAAATATTAAATATTCACTTCATTTCATTTATTTCCCTTGAATGTCAGTTAAATTTTTAAGGTTTTTCGAAAAATAATAGTAATTTTTTTGAATTTCCCAAAAGGTTTGCAAGATTTATAATTTTTTAGAATTATTCATAAAAATTCAACGATTTGTTAAGATTTTAAAAAAATGTCAGATACTCTTAATAAATTTCAGTGAGAAAAATATAAAATATAGTGACTTTTTCACAATTTTCGAGCATCGTTTCAGGATTTTGAATTTTTTACACAATTTCAAATTTTTCCATAATTGTTGAGAATTTTTAAGTGAATAAATAAAATGATAAATACCAATTTTTACAAAACTTAAATGATTTTCGTGGAATTTGAATTAAATTTAATATCTTTCAAGAATTGATTTTTCAATCTATTGCAATTATTTTTTTAAAGATTTTCGAAGATTTCTCAGAATACATAATTCATTTAATTAGCTCTTTTGGATGTTTCCAAATAAATAGGTATATCTTCTCTCTTTATTGGAATTTCATCAAAATTACTTCAAAACTTTAAAAGTTTGTAATGAAATTTTGTAAAAATTAATAATTTTCTTACAAATTTCTATTCCAATTTAACTAAATTACATATTTCGTAACAAAAAAAACTGTTTTGAATCATGTATTATAAAAATTTAATTGTTACAAGTTTCACAAAATTAACTGACGTTTCTTCAACTGAAATGAAATTAAATGTCATCGACATTTTACTAAATTTAATGGTATTCTGTTAAAATTTTATTAAAATCAAAATATTATTTTAAACTTCTAGATTATGTTACAATTTGATTTCATTAAGAATTATTCCAGCTTCTCTGATATTTTTCAAAATGTGTGCACGAAAAACCGGTTAAGAACTCGTTGGAAATTTAAATCTTTTTTTTTACAATAATAATATTCAATAGTTATGGGTATATGTCATTTAAAAATGAAGAGCACTGCATATAGTAAATATCAACAAATTAAAATAATATAATTTCATTCTTTAAGTTTAACGGATATATAAATTTATATCCCAATCTGAATTAATTCAATATAATTTATATTTGGAGAGCTTTTATTTCTAGGAATTAGAATTGTGATTTGAATTTGGATGATAAGAATTTAGTTTAAAATAAATGCCAATCACAGAAAACAAAAAGAATTTCATACTAGAAAATTTAGAACCCAAGCCAATTGTACACTTACTGTAAAAGAATTTAGAAATAAAAACATTTATACAATAGATTATAGAACAATAGAACAGAAAAGAGAAAAGTCTTACTAGCTTCAATGAGGTTGCATCTTACAGTAGGGTTTCCAGTATAACCGGTAATACAACTACAACTAGGGGCATGATTGAAAACTAAACATTCCGCATTCAGTCCACAGGTTCCTGGACAGGGATCTTTACATTTATTATTAACACATGCCTTGGTGCGGTCACAATCAGTATTGGTGACACATTCGGGTCTACATGCAGTGTACGGATCGCCGAAATATTCGGGCAAGCATACACAAGACCCGGCACCGTTTCGTTCACGGCACTCTGCATTCGCCCCACAGGGTGAGGGATTGCAAGGCTCCAGGGGTCTTTCTGTTGGTACAATAGCTGGAAAGATAGAAACATGCATAAAAACAGTACAGAATGAAGGATGAAAGCTTACTAGGCAACGGAACGCAACCAGAGAATGGGTCTCCTGTATAACCAGTTTCGCACATGCAAGTTGGTGTATGTGTGATTACCCTGCAAGTTGTAAATGACCCGCAAGTTCCTATACAAGGATCCACGCACTTTTCATTTTGGCAAGCCAGATTACCAGCGCAATCAGCATTTATGGTGCATTCAGGGCGGCAGTTTGGTGCACGACCAATGTAATTGGGGAGGCAAGAGCAAGCAGAGTGTTCGCCGATAATTCTGCATATAGAGTTCGGCCCGCATGGTGAGGGTATGCAGGGATTTGTGATAGGTGGTTCGGGGGTTCCTACAATATTGTAATTATAAATATAACTGGTGGGTATGTGGATAATCCATTTCTTACTTTCTTGTAACACGCAACGTACGAATGGATCACCCACATAACCATTAAGGCAGCTACAAATCGGATTGTGATTGATAACTTGGCATCTTGTATTTAGTCCGCAAGTTCCGGGACACGGATCTTTACATTTTAATTGGAGACATGCTTTGTCTTGTGCACAATCTGCACTTACAGTGCACTCAGGGCGGCATGATGGAGGAGAACCAACATATTCTTTTTGACAAGAACATACTGCATGGCCGTTAATTACCTTGCATTGACTGTAAGCCCCGCAAGGTGATGGTAAACATGGCTCTGATTTTGGCACTTCTTGTACTAAAGTATAAAGTTATGTAGTAAAACATACTAATTTTGCTAATGTCTAAACTTACTAGGAGGAATATGACAAGATGATAATGGGTTACCGGTGTAACCTTCTAAACAACTACATGATGGTGCATGATTTATAACACGACATTCGGCATTTATACCACATATTCCAGGGCATGGATCTCTACATTTATTATTTGAACATGCCTTTTCACGAGGGCAATCTGAATTTGTTACACATTCAGGTCTGCATCCAGTATAAGGATCACCGAAATATTCGTTGATGCAACTACAAGAGCCAACACCATTTCTTTCTTTACAAATCGCATTTGCCCCGCATGGTGATGGTTGGCAAGGATTTCGAGGTTCTTCATGTTCTATAACTGCAAGAAAAAACCGTTACTATTTGAAGCAGGTTTTAGGTTGTAATAATCTCACGTGGTATTAAATTGCAACCACCGAATGGGTCACCAGTATATCCAATTTTGCACATACACACGCATTTATGGTTGATGACCCTGCAATCTGCATTTCCTCCGCATGAGCCCGGGCAAGGGTCAACACATTTTTCATTAATGCAAGATAAATGACTAGGACATTCTGCGCTAGAAGTGCATTCAGGTCTACAATTTGGTGGGCGACCTGAGTATTTAGGTAGGCACGAACATGCGGGTGTATTTCCAATATTTCGACAAACCGAATTAGGTCCGCATGGTGATGGTACACACGGATTTCTATTCTCTTCAATGACAGGACGTTTAGCTATAAATTGTATTAATTATGCTTATGAAAAATGAGCAAATTGAAATCTTACTTTCTTGTAAGCATCTTATGAATGGGTCTCCTGTAAAACCGGCGGAACAACTACAGATTGGATTATGGTTAACCACGTGGCATCTAGCATTAACACCGCAAGTGCCCCGACAAGGGTCTTCACATCTTGTATTTATGCAAGCCTTATCAAGCGGACAATCTGCACTAATCATACATTCTGGTTTACACATGGGTGGGCTACCAATATAGTTAGCTTCACATGAACAAACTGCATGACCATTTACAACACGGCAAATACTGTATGGTCCACATGGAGACGGTATGCATGGATCAGTTTCTTCTCTAGTTTCTTCATGAATGACTATAAAAACCCAAATTTAGACTCTACTAATCATTGAAATATATATCTACATACTAATAATTTCTCTACAAGATGTTGTTGGATTTCCAGTATAACCCGGCAAACAATTGCATGAAGGAGCATGATTATAAACGTGACATTCTGCATTAATTCCACAAGTTCCCGGGCATGGATCCACGCATTTCATATTAACACATGATTTATCATGTGTGCAATCTGTGTTTATAACACATTCAGGTTTGCAACCTATATACGGATCTCCAAAATATTCGTGTAAGCACTGGCATGAACCAGCACCGTTACGTTCTTTGCATACAGCGTTCGATCCACAAGGTGATGGATTGCAGGGATTTCTTGGTTCTTCAATAATTTCAACTGAAACGATTTTAAATGTTGGCACAAATTCAAGTGAGTGTGAAAATGTATCTTACTAGGTGCACAGCCTACAAATGGATCTCCTCTAAAACCTTGCAAGCAATGACAATTTGGCGAATGCTTAATGACAATACAGTTTGTATTCGATCCGCATGAACCGACACAAGGATCTCTGCATTTTTCGTTTAGGCAAGCCAAATTTCCGGGGCATTCTGAATTGATTGTGCATTCTGGGCGACAATTTGGAGCTCTACCTATGTAATTAGGTAGGCAAGTGCAAACGGCTTGTTCATGAGCTATTGTGCACTTGGAGTATGGTCCACATGGTGATGGTAAACATGGGTTAATATCTGGTTTTCTAGGTGGCGGTACTAAAATAGATGATGATATTGATGGTGTTAACACAATAATGGGTGTCTTACATCTCTCCTCTAAACAACGCACAAATGGATCACCGACTAAACCTCTAGGACAACTACATATAGGATTGTGAATTATGACAGAACATCTAGCATTGAATCCGCAAATTCCTGGGCATGGGTCTTGGCATTTATTTCTTATGCAGGCTAGATTTTGAGGACATTCTGAGCTAATCGTGCATTCTGGTCTGCACGTAGGTGGTGTACCAATGTAACCACTTTGGCAAGAGCATACAGCATTTCCATTTATTACTCTGCACTGACTGTAAGGTCCGCAAGGTGATGGGTTGCAGGGTTCCGAATGGATAACTAAATTAAAGTATGCATTTAGACCTATTTTGTTTTTTAATCCCTAAAATGACTTACTGGCTGGTGGTTGGTGGCAAGATTGTAGTGGATTACCTATGTAACCTGCAAAGCAGGTACAAATAGGGGCGTGATTTGTGACATGACATTCTGCATTTATTCCGCATGCTCCAACGCATGGGTCTTTGCATTTGCTGTTTATGCAAGTTTTAGTGTATGGACAATCTGAGTTCATCACACATTCAGGTCTACAGCCTGAGTAAGGGTCTCCAAAGTAATCTAGTATACAAGTACATGAACCGGCTCCATTTTGTTCTTTGCATATAGTGTTACTTCCACATGGGGAAGGATTGCACGGATCTACATGTTCAATTACATGTATAACTAAAATAAAATAATGTCATGTAATATTTTTTGATTTAGTATTTTTTGCACTATGTTATTATTCTATTGTAGCGTTTTATTTTTTGTCAGTGGTTAGAATTTATTTGTTGTTAAGTTGTGTGTTTGCTGAACTATTCTATAGTGTTTTAGTTATTATATTTTATTTGTAACAATAATGCTTTATATATTATATAAATCAGAGGTGGCAAAACTATAGTTATTTTTAGGATCAGAAGAACATCGAGAAGTATTTAAAAAAAATTGTATTCATCGTATACAACATCAACATAAGTAACTTGAATAAAATATGTCAAAAAATATTCTTTTGTCTGCCTTCTTATATCAGTGTATTATATGGCTCTTCAGCTAAAAAGTTTGCTCGCCCCTGGTCTAAATGTTTTTCTTAAATCCAAACTTTGTTTATTTAAATTTGAAATAATTAGTATTTGTTAGAAAAATGTGTTTGATTGCACATTTAAATGAATAATTTGTATAAACAAAGTCTGATATTGTATATGAATGTAACATTATGTAATTGTTTGTACAATTATTTTTAAATGAATGAAGTATTTTTTGAATGATGCAGAAGAAATCAATTTAAGTAAAATGATAAAATCCTCATAAACATGTTTCTAATCAAGATGTTCTACCAATTTATATTCTAAATGAAAAACCTTTTATATTTTTTAGATTAGATTAAATAAATTGAGCTAAAATTGTCTACAATGCGAACCATTGTATTACTACCTTACATCTAATAGCTTATTAAAAATTCTAGTTTCTTGATGAAATCCATTTTGAAAATTTACAATGTTATTTAATATGAAATAATCTAGAAATATTAAATACATTTAATATTTCTTATGAGAGACGAACGTACAAATTTTCCCG
>JARJED010161467.1:0-10678 GCA_030264515.1 Sepedophilus sp. GC000190 | reverse complement strand
TAACTAAAAATCTAATTTTGGACTATAAATAAACCATTGATATTGTGGATTGAAAGATATTATGTATAGTTTATAATAAACATATATTCAAGTTATCTGACTATAACATCAACATTTTATATATCACCGAATCAATGCAAATTACTAGTTTGCATCTTAAAAGATCGTCTTCTGGATTTTCATATCATTGCACTGATGTTGCGATTTGTGAGATCAAGCACCAATTAAAAAAAAACGCAATATTTTATTGTTATCTTATCATACATATGACGCTTCAGAAATATAAGAGTCTAGGTTACTTTTCCCAAAAAACAACGAGTGTTTTTATTATTAAAACCTTGAGCTCTCAAAGCAAATAACTCGCTATTTTTATATTATGTAAGTAAACAACTACTTATTCCGAATTATGAAGTAACTATGCCAAATGATTCAAAGGGCAGTCAGTGAACGCTTTGTTGTTTCATGCATACTGATGAATAGATTGTTTCATTTAGATTACTATACAAAATATTTTTTTAGAATGATTCATCCGTACCAACAGAGATGCGTATAATAGATTTTCAAGTCGTGCGGTCAAATTCGCCTGCACTGGATGTAGCATACTTTATATATTCTGGTGGAGAAGAAAAAGTTTACAACAATCTAGAAGATTACTTGAGAATTTATTACGAAAGTTTGGAACAACATATGAAAGCACTAGGCAGTGACGCTAAAAAAATGTTTCCTTTCGAGGCGTTGATGAAAGATTGGGAAACCTATTATTTGTATGGTTTCGTGTTTTCATTGCTAGTGCACAAAGTTAAACTAATAGACGATGAAGATAGGTTCGATACTACAGATTTGTCTCATGGCAAAGATATCTCTGACATATTTCGTGGTTCTGCTAAAAACGAACATATTTTGAAAGAAAGGATAACGAATGTTCTAAGGCATGTTGTTGAAAGAGGATATTTAAAATAAAATATCATAAATTTGATTGTTTGAAACATTACTTTTATGATTTTATCTATATTTAGGCATCCCTCTGCGTATGAATCTATTGTATTATATTAGTTCTATTTAAACATCAAAAACTAGTCTTTACCATGAAATCCACACTAAACTACTGAGTGGTATCTTGACTCAAGGGTTCCTTAACTTAAAAATAGGTAGTAATGCCAAAATAAAATAATTTTGTTTTTTAGTTGTGTATTTTACAGTGATTAAATAATGGCGTAAGTACTCAATTGTATGATTTTTATCTATACGTTTTTTTGTTATAGTCTAACAAAACATTACATAAATTCTATCAAAATTTCATTTTATTTGACAGAATTCAATAAAATATCAAAGAAACTGGACGATTATCAATTAAAAGTAATTAAAAATTGTTCAATTTTTCCGAAAAATCAAATGAATTTACTAAAAAAGCTCGTGTTTTTGTTTTAAACTTAAAGAAATAACATCAAAACTACGATAATTAACAAACTTAACTAACAATCAAAACTTAAAAATATTTTGGAAAATATTTGTAAATCCTTGTAAATGTTTGAATAATCCCTAAACATTTCTTAAATATCTTGGGAAATTTTTGAAAATATTTAAAAGTGCCTAAATTGTTCATAAAACAAATTTTAATAATAACATTTTAATGTTTATTCCCTGAACAAAGACTTAAAAAATCACTAAATTGTCATAGAAATGTACTCATCAAAAGTGTTAAAATTGCGTTTTTAAATAATATTTCCTAAAAATTTTTCAAAATAAACTTAATATATGTTGTAATATTTCAAAAATATACATTTTATTATTTTTTATTTTTTAATTGTTCTAATGAATATAATTTTTTATATGAACTTGTATAATTTCAAAAATATTCATCGAGTTTTTTTTTTACGAAAATTCACAGAATATTTTTAAAACTCAAAATAATTTAGAAAAAATCATTGAATTTTTTATCAAATTAATTGCATTTATCTGAAATGCAATATTTATTTTATCAAAGAAATTCCACGATTATCGATCTTTAAATTTTTGTGAAATATAACTGATATTCTGTTTATAAACTTGGAAAGAAGTGAAGTTTTAACGAAATTTTAATTAATTTAATTAATCCAAAAAAAGGATTTATAAACCTCTACAAGAGGTGGCGAAACTCAATACCTGAGCACAAGCGCCAACATACAAACAATCCTAATAAATACTAATGAGATTTCAATGGATTTAATGAACTTGATTAACAAAATGGCGACTATTAAAGGCTTTAAGTGATTTTTTTTAAATTATTGTAAAACTCTAAACAATTTGAATGGATACAAATTTTAAATCATTTAATAAATTTTCAACGATTGGTAATGAAATTTCAATAAATATTATCAAAATTTTAATTAATATTTTCACTACCAAAATTTCATTAAATATTTAAAAAAAAAATAGATTTAGTAAACTTTTTATACAATTTCTTGAGTATAGCGATGATTTAATTAATATATATCACAATTTTATTTTTAATTTAATTATTTTAATATAATTCCCATGAAATTTCATTAAATACAGTGAATTTGTATTAAATTTTATTCCATCTAATGACACATAATCATACCTTACATAATATTTTAAAGGATTCATGATATACTTAGGAAAACTGTTCATGAATTTTGAAAATCCATTTGAAATGTACAACAATATCATTTATAAATATAAGAAAGAGTAGTAGAGACCTAAACTAGATCCTTCAGAAATCCCATGTTTTACTTCTCAGATGAATTACTACTTGAAATTCCAGTTGTTCGCTATTTCACAAATATGACATGGGGTGTAAAGATATACGGCCTCTTCGTGGTGCACCCTAATGCTGCTAAATGATCTATCACAGTCAGCCAGCAAACAATTAAATTTATTGACGTTGAGTAAAAAATATCCCAGAATCGAGGTGTAGAGATCAGTAGAGTGATCAGTATCAGGATTATTTTCTTGTGAGATTGGTACCACTACTAGAGAAGGCAGTAAGCTGGTGATGCAACTTCTCAGTCAACATCTGAATGAAACTTTGATAAATTTTAGACAAATTCAATGCAAATTAGTTGATATTCAAAAAAATTCAATTAGATTTAACACAAATTTTACGAAATCTAGTAAAATTCAATAAATATATAGAATGCATTTTTTTTTAATTCCACTAAATTGACTAAATGTTTGACTGATTTTGTTCTCTACCAAAAAAATGGAAAAAATCTGATTTGGTTAAAATTTAATTAAATTTTTTTTAATAAATTCTATGTATTTTTTTAATTAATTTTTTTAATAATATTATTTTATTGCAACTGTAAATGATCAAGTTTAATCATTTTAATTATGTCATTTTAAAGTATTTAGACAAAATGTCATTGATATTAGTGATATTTAAGAATTTTGATGAAATTTCAGTTGGGTATAACGATTATTTATGGAAGAGTTTATCACAAAATTTAAATAAAAAAGTTAATGGATTTTGGCAACATTTATTTGAACTCTGAGAAAAACATTTGTTGAGCTTTAATTTTGATGAAAGTGTATGATATTGAGTTATTTATATCTAGTTTTTGTTTAAAAATGATACTTCCCTAGAAACGGTGTAGTGCTTTGGTATTCCGCAAAAATAATAGTAATAATCAAAAAAGTTTCGATGTATAATGCTTAACTGCTTTAAATTTAAATGCAATTTACGATTTTTATTGCAATAATAATAGTGCCATTCCTACGCCAAACATTGCAAACACATATCACGTGGATGTACTCAATGGGGCTACAAAATGCATTCATGATTGCTTGGTATTCAGGAATGGATTTATGATTAATTGGCAATATCTGTTGAATGAATAAAAAATAATCTATGGCGCCTAGCTGCAATTACATTGGTAATTTATGTCTCAATTATATTAGCTATTACAACTACATGCATCTTGGAAGTAGTGATTCAATATTTTAATTAATATTCATAATATTCTCACTAAATAAAACAATTTGTTACCGGTATAGATTAAAAAAATACACATTAATTAGTCTAGATTGAAATGAAAATTTTAATTAACATCAAATATTGTTTTAATGAACTGTTATTAAATAATAGAATTACGTAAACGTAATACGTTTTATTTGTAATTATCGATTTGCTTTAATTTACTTTGACAAATTAACGAACCCTTTAATTCCCACTTCAGGACCTGTCGCCCGTGCTATTAATTAGATTGCGACTTGTGACATATTGAGTAAAGAATGCCTCGCAGGACGACCCTATGGAATCGAATGTAAATAATGCTGATGTGAAATCAATGTGCTTGACGTAAATACTTCTGAAGAAATTGTTCCATATTTGAAAAAAATCATTTTATTTCTTTTGAGAATCAATAAGCGAACCATACTCAATAGAACTGTGACAATGTAGGAACGCCTGGCGCCCAACATGAAACGATATTGCAATTGAAATGAAATTTTTTAATTAAATATTGAATCCCTGCATATAGCACACAATAATCGTGCAACATAAATAAACGATGAGGGTGCAATTTGTTCAGGGTTGAATAAACAATATAGTCCTGTGAACCTGTGGGAAATTGTATTGGTAGCACGTGTTGAGTTTCGCTTTTGAAGTTTTTTGTTTATATAAAAAATAGTAATTATTGTCATAATCAAATATTTAATAGATAAACAAATTAATATGGACTTTCATGGGTGCTTTGAAAGCATCGTTATCTTTTATTATTATTATAAAAACGTTAATTTTTAAAAATCCAACTGTAGGAAAAGTAAATTAAATGTTCAGAAAAAAATTATGGCTTTCACAATATATGTATAAATGTATTTTATTGCATTTTATTATGCAAGTGAATGCATTTCTTCTATAAATCAAAATTAATTTGTTTAATTTAATTTTAAATATTGCTTTCTTTATAATTTGCTAATGCTTGAAAATTGACAAAAAAACATTATTAAAGTTTTATCTTAGAATATTATTTACTTTAGAACAATGAGTATATATGAGTATATTTCTGCGGAAAAAATGTATACATGGCGTCGCGACGCCTAGCGTCGTCGATTATGAAAAACACAAATTATGCACAAAGAAAGCTTGGCGTTATACCCCTATAACAGATTAATTTGTTTTTATTACTGCAAATGAAAAAAGCCAAGGAACTTAAGTAATGATTAACATTATATGAAAAACACTGTGAACTAGTATTAGTATTAGCGGAATGGAGAATGTGAGTATTGCAGCCAACTTTACAATGGATAATGTTAGTATTGCAACTAAATCAGTTTTTCAACACTAAATAAATATATGTGAATATGACTTTTACACCCAAATACCACATTATTCGTATACCTGCTAACATTATATCTAGAAATATGTGAATTACTCATTTTCGATCAAACATTGACAATGTAAATTTTGCAGTTAGGCTCCTCATGTAATGCTCCGATGATTTTTTTAAAGGTGAAAGGGCCAGAATTTATTTTGATAGAAGCAATAAACGAATATTATTAAATTGTTTAACAAAGTTCACATTCTGCAAATTGCCAATTACTTTTTTTTTAAATAATGAATAAACATTTATAGAAATCGTATATTAAAATTATATTCTATTTATTCATTTGTAAAATTTAATTAATAATTAAAGAATATTACATATCCAAACATATATTAAAAATGTATACATGCTGTACATGTGCATATATCAAAAATTGGATCACGAAAAATCATAATTTAACATCGTCACATCATGAAATAGGCAAATTACAACCATAAAGCTTTCTATGGAGCTAGCGTTGACACGTGAAGAGATATGCGTGTGACTAGACGAAAAATTGTAATCACTACACTGTTATCAGTATGTAGTATGTACTTTCATTAAATCACAAAAAATGCGCATATAAAATGTATTTTACTATAGTAGATTATGTTATATATAGAATTCAATATTATGAAATTTATTGGTGCTGAAGTTTGAAAATATCCCAGACTGACTGGAACGTAACATAATTACTTAATAAATATGTTTAAAATATTTTTAATCGCATTCAATCATACTAATATATTTAAAAATTTAATTTACTTTTTGAATATGGAGGGATTTCAATAATAAAACAAATAATTTAATTTTAAAATAGTTGAATCGCATATTAGAGTAACTAATATAAAATAACTATTACTCTATTAATATTCTGTTCTAAAGTTTATTTTATTTTCTAATACATGTTTTTCGTAAACAAAGTTTACTTATTCAATTGAAGTTAACTTTATTTACGAAAAATATTTATTGATTTTTTTTTAAGTGAACTACTATTTGCCTTTTATTATTTTTTCAACAAGTAAATAAAACATAATGAAAGAGTTCGACGTATTTTAATTATACATATTTATTTTATGTAATAACCTCAACATATTTTTATTTTATATGCATTCGGTCGATGTTTTCTATGGCACAATAAAATTATCCGCTTTTCCTTGAAATGCGTTGTCGACAAATCTCTTTTTAGAGTTTGGTGTAGAGTTTTACTTTTAAAAATAAACGTAAAATAAAGTTTTCTGATGATAAAATTAAAAAATATAGCTTATATTCATTTAATCATCTGCATTATAAATATTTCCTTCAACTTATTTCTTAACTACATGTTAATGTAAATGTTATATTCAAATATATTCAGTATTGGTTCTAAGAACTTATAATCATATAATTTATATGCATATAATCATTTTTATTGTACATTAACAACATCACAGGAAATTAATCGAACTCATACAAATTATATTCTGTCTGCAAGCAAAATTAAATTATATATTAGTGAATTCTTACTGCATGGTCGCAGCATAAACATTTTAGGATTAATGTATTTTATTATAAGCAAACATAATGGCTTAAATAATTTTAATGGAATTAAATGGATTACAACATAAATTTGTACATATGCAGATCACATGTGGCAACAAGAAAATTAAATTAAAAAATTTAAAGCAAATTCTAAAAAACTATATATTTACTGCAAAATTTAGCAGAGTAAAATCATGATTTAAATTAATTGATTTTCTGAATAAAATAATTGACTTCAATCAGTAGCACATGAATTTTTAGAAGTCGAATTTTTTAAAATAATTATGGACCTATGTTTTGCAAAAAAATCAAAAGCATTATAAATCCAAAAAAGGAATGAAGAATATACTTATATATCAAACTTATTATTCCGTAGGTGAATATTGTGCTTTAAGCACTTGGCATTAATAAACTGATTCTAATTCTGATTCTGACGCATAGTAAAAAAAATACTCTACTCATCAGTAGGGTGGAGCGTTTTTCAACTTTTTTTTTCAAATCAAAATCGCTAGGTGCGGAATTGGTACTTCTTTGTGTTAGTAATGTTGTGTAAAAATATTAGTCGAAAATATTAATATATAGTACTGCACCAAGCTGATCGAAATTTCTGAAAATACTGAAAAAGTGCAAAATTAACAAAACTCTTATTGGGGAAAATATTTTCAATATTGAGCTAGATTACTATAAAACTGGTAAATTATTTTTCTTTCTAAATGTATTGTAAAAACTTTAGCTAAGAATGCTGATAATATTTACCATTGCAGTGAAGTGGTTCTAACGGAAAAACTACAGTTCAGATGAAATATGAGAAATTTAAAAATATATATTTATTTATTATAATTTTTATTTTATTGAGTGTAACAAATATCAGAAGTACATAAAGATATTCAAACAATAAAATAGTTAAATTAAAAAAATAACTAAAATGTTTACACTTTTTTCAATATTTTCAATCAGCTTACTAAATATTAATATTTTTGACTAATGTTTTTACACAACATTACTAATACAAACGAGCACCAATCCTGCACCAAGCGAAATTGATTTTAAAAAAAGTTCATTAACGCTTCACCCTACTCATCAGCCCTAATGAAGCACTCTTACAACACATACCACAACATGAAATCTTACCGACTGCGCCATGTTGTGGTGTGAGTTGTAAGAGTTTATTAGGACTGACGAGTACAGTAAATGATACAACATGCAATTTGTATATAGGCAACCCACAATACATGCATGCTCTTAGAACTAGTATATTACAACATCTATAAAAATTCATAAATATTGCTAAGATTTTTTTGTGTACTTTTCAAAAGTTAATTATTAAATTTGCTAAAATTTTCTTAATTATCACCAAATTTAATATAATTTTCGGTAATTTTAAGCGATTTTCGCAAAATGTATTTTTTTTTTTTAACTTTATTGAATACTAGCGTTTTCCCGAGACTTCGTACGTGATAATTTACATGTGTTCTAGTTGTATGGGAAAATAAAGTTGCCTATCGTTTGATTTATCGATGTGGGCGTGTATACTTGTCAAATGTGGACAGACAGACCAACATACACATTTTCCGGATATATAGTCGCCTATCCTATGCGCCTGGAAAACTTACATATGTGTACCAAATTTTATTGAAATTGGAGAATAGGTTAGAGTTTACTCAACACAGACCTGCAGACAGATCACAGACAGAAAAGAAAAATTTCTACCTTACCAATCTTACTGATTTATTATTAGTATTGATTAAATTTGATTGAATTTTTTTAGAATTCCTTAAAATAACACTGATTGACCAAATTTTGTTGAACTTTTAGAAAATCAATTAAAAAACACATTTGAATTTACTCAAATTTAATGCATTGATGTTTTGCAACATTTTATTGAATTTTGAGAAATTGTGATTATTTTTTATTGAATCTTCATAAATATCTTTAATTGTCTTTTCAAATTCAATTAATTTTAACGAAATTTTATTTAATTCAATTAATCTTAAAAGAATACAAAATATCGATTAAATTAATGTTTAATTAATTGATTAATAAATTAATTACTGTTTGTATTGTGCAAAATTATTGATTAAATTTCATTATTTATTATTTACATAATCAAATTATTTTAAAAAATAATTAAATTTTAACAAACTTCCTCATAGTTCGATTAATTTAAAAAAACGTTCGATCTTAGAAATATGATATTTAATTTTTATCAAATTTTATTAGATTAATTTATACTCTGTTCAGTGAAGAAGAAGAGTAATAAAAGTCACGGGACGGGCTGGAAATCAGACTTTTAGAAAGAGACGCCTACTCTTTCTGAAAGTCTGATTTACACTATAGTACGACCGCAATGCTCGAGAACGACTGTGCCGGCCGCTCATACATAATAGCAAATAAGAGAGAGAGACAAGCACGTAGCTGTGTGTAAACCAGTAAACAGCCGACGGGTACATTTCGTTAACAAACAATAACAATGGGAGTTGAAGGTATGATCGCCCTCGCTTATGAGCTGTCTTTCTTCGCTGAACAGGATATAATTTTTACTAAAATTTGGCTAAAATTTCATTATAACTAGTTAAATTTAAATTTTGATTCAATAATCTGAAGTGGCCATCGACATGACATTATCGTACTATCTTTATATATAAAAATACTTAATAGTTTCGGATTAAAATCCACGAACAATTGATGTATCGATGTGATACTAGAATGAGCTATCAAGAATGCTCTGTTTTTCAATATACTGAGAATTTCTCAAAAACGTCTCAATATTTGTTATTTATTAAACTTGCCATATGCATTACAATTAAATAGCCGATTAATTTATTTTTAACAAATTTTTCTGAAAAATTGCTTTCAAAGGTAGTTTATCTGAACAGGTGCCCAAATCCCTTCAGATAAAGTACTTGCTGGCTTCAATGAATTTGAATCAAACGCTTTGCAACTTCTTTCCTCAGAAAATAATGCATACATGCTGAATTTCATTAAAAAAATTCAGTAGGTTTTAAAAAAACGTGCGCAAAAAAAAACCCTTGCATATATATACATATACACATACACACACATACACACACACACACCCCAAATGGTATTTTTTTTTTCACGAAAGCAATACCTTGTCATACTCTCTGATAATGTAAAAAATGTCAATGAAATTTGTAGATATTTTCTAAATTTGATTTGATTTAATTTTGATTGATTGATTTCCTCGAAAATTTGATTGAAATTATTTAATAATTAATCTTTCAATTTAATCAAAATTTCACCAAAATACATTTGTAAAACTAATCGTTTATTTTTTGCAATATTTCATTATGTTTTAATCAAATTTTACTAATCCATTATATTTTCATTATCGTTTAGCAAAAATTGGTTGTAAATTTTGATTTGTTGCAAACTCAATCAATCTTTTTAATATTTTATTCACAAAAGAAAGAAAAATATCAAATTGATTAAAAATTCATCCTGATGAGCATGCTACGAAATTTTCTTGAATTTTGTGTGACCTTTATAAATATTGAAGCGAATTTGCGGTTACTTGTTTAAAATGCATTATACTCGTATAATAATAATGAAATATTTTTTTTTTTGTAAACTTAAATTTATATAATTTTAATTTTTAATAATTCTATAACTTTAAACTTATAAAATACTATTATACGATGTGTTAAGACCTTGCTTCTTCATAATAGAATTATTCGAAATGAAAACCTTTGGAAGAGCAACAGAGGAGGTAGCAGTCGACCGGTTTCGGCAAACCAATAATAATAAAGACAGTTGGTCTACTTTCACATACACTGGTCCACATACACACAAAATAACCAAAATATTCAAAAATACAAACATAAGAATAG